>JAXQQM020068738.1:0-76310 GCA_034641835.2 Pinus albicaulis | reverse complement strand
AGAGAAATTTTACTTAGGGTAAAATTGGCCTTACATGGTGTACTTGGGTTCATCTAATGATAATAGGTTAGATGACCAAAAAAATGGTGTAACAGATTGCCCCCCAACGTACAAATGTTAGGAGAAAATCGTATGGCCGAAGTACGTTGTAAGAACTCAATCACTAGACAGCAAGATGGAAGTGAGAGAGAGGAATGTGAGGTAGACTAAAGTGTTGAAGGACTAGACCCTGAGGAGATGAGACTTGCAAGTGCAACAAGTCTCAAGTTTATGAAGTGGTACCAATGTGGAAGGTGGAGGGGGAGGCATACCTATGCCTGTCGAAGCAATAGTACAAAAAATAAGGCGCCCAGAAAACCACGGAACACAATGAAACAGGTGCTGGCCTAAACATGGGCTAGAGAAATAAAATGATGAATCCCACAAACATGTGATGCCTAGAATAACCATCAGGACTTATACAATAATAGTTTAGTACATGAGATACAAATATACCCAAATGCCCCCTACACACTGGGAAGGACTCACAAAAGCTGACTAATACAAGCAAATCGAAAAGGCGCTGCAAGCGACAGACGCTAATATCATCAAATAAGAGGAGATGCATCAAGGGCTGAAATGAAGAAGTCATCCGAGCATGTGGGGGGCTACCCGGAGGGCCACCCCCTCATAAGGGTTGAGGCATCTTACACACACCCGGCTATCACCAAGATCTGCTACTGCATCACTGAACCATCAATCACGATCAGGCTAAAAAAGAGCTCAAATCAAGGTACATTTCCCCCCCAGACCGGGATTCTAGAGTAAATGAGCTGATGTTGATAGAAGTAGGTCTGCCATAGGTGAGGCAATAAGGGAACCCCAACTAAGGCACGAGGGAAAATAGTAGGGCGACGAACAGACGGACACTAATGATGATAATGAAATGAGGGATACTGAGTAGCGGAGGAACGACTTCCCTTGTTAGAGCCTAAGGGGCATGAATGGCTTGGTGGCAGCTTATACAATATCATGAGGGATAGGGGACAATGGGACTGAAGGCCATAATGTGTGACACGAGAGAGGGACCAAGCAATGAAGGACGGAGGACTATAGCAGGGTACCAGGAAATGTGGGATAGACTCCATAAATGCGATGATGACTCAACTCAGATGCTATAAACGAGGGCGACTCAATGGTTCTGCCACATAGTAAAGGTCCAATGGGGGACCTTGAAAACATGAGTACAAATGGTAACTCATGACGAAAATCGACACAAACAAGGACGAGTATGGAGGCAAAGCGGTGCCTCAAGTACAAGTGTTGTAAGTGAAGAAATCCGATTTTGAGGAGATGTGAAGAGACCCTTCTTGGGAAAAATGTGTCCTGGTGAAGTATCTAGGTACTAAAAAATAACAGGTATCTAGAGTTCATGAACAAGCCAGGTCGCACTTTTGGGGGTCTAGTTTGCGACCTGGGTAGCAAGTATTGGGCAGACAACTGCGACCTGTCCCAGGAAATGACTTGAAAAGTGTGACCTATCATAGAAAGGGGGTTTCAGTGCTGTTTTTGGCTGAGATCTGGAATTTGTATGGTTGAGTGGCATAGGTGCCCCCAAGCATGTTGTGGTCATGCCAAAATGTATGTAAAAAAAGGGGAATCTACACACATGTTAATGATATGGTGCGCCATTAGTTTTTGTAATGGTTATGTAGTTTGAGAAAGGAAAGGAGGGATTACCAATCTCTTTTAGGACTACACAGATGAATCAAATGGACTTAATTTTCTGGGTTGGCATACTTGGTGTCACTATCCCAAAGGGAGGATTTGGAGATAATGAACTGATGCTCTCCTAGAAAACCTATAGGTTGGTCAACAACAATGTCTAAGAGACTAGGTTGTTGATGTAAAATAAAGGAATGATAAGGGGTATCATCCCGAGAATGATCTGAAGTGGTATGGGACTCTATAGGTTCTTCTAAATGTGGAAGAATAATGGTACTAGAGTCGACATGACCAGAAACACTAGGAGAGTTGTGGAGAATTACTTCTCCTAGTCTCTCAAATATGAGTGCCCCCTTACCCAAACATTGTGTTGCAATGTAATGGCCACAAGGTGTATGTAGTTCGAAAGCGTGGTTTTGATGTAAGGGGGAATAGAGAAAGTCAAGGGAGATGAATCCTTCCATACTGTCGTCATCGGGATAGAAGATGGGGTGACTGGTGGAAGAAAGACCACCTGATGTGGCGAAGCTATCAGAGTCATCATCATGAGAAGAGGGGTTCACATGCGCATTGTCACAAGGGGTGACAAAAGAGTAAGTAGATAAAGGATCTACCGATGTGGAGCCCAAGGTGATCACGGAAGGAAGGTTAAGTGAAACAACAGGGGAGGATTCAGGGGGAATGTTCCCCGAGAGTCTCATGGATGATGATAGATAGAAAATGGTGGATGAAGGCTTCGTCATTTCAGTATCAGGAGGAACAATGGTAAGCGGGGTAGACAGGTGGTCTGGGGTTAGGGAGGAAGGATTACGAGAAAGTACAACTTCGAATTGGCGATATGTGGCCAAAGAAGCATGAAACTCGTCAAGGCGGGGGCAAAGGTGGGTATAATGGCCATGGAAATTGCATAAAGAACAAGGGTGATTGGTACGTAGGTTTTTAAGTTTTGGAAGGGGATCAGGTATGGTGACATAGATCTTAGGGATATCAGACTCCAGAAACGTGTCATTGACCATGGCTTTGAGATGTGGTAATTCAGGACAGGTATGGGTGGCGTGGCCGACAACATCACACAAGGCAAACTGGATGGGGTGCTTTGGAGGTCGAGGAGGGGCATAGGTGCTCAGGGTAACCTTGTCCTTTGGTGCCCCCCTGCAAGCTTTTTTATTGTTACCCAAGATAGTTGCAACAGGAGGAGGTGTCGGATGAGGTGAATGAGGTGCTGGGGCAACGGTAGATGTCGTGGGTATCGGTTGAACTGGGGTTAAAGCAAGATAAGGTTTAGGTTGACCAGGCGGGGTAGTGGCTAGGGGGCTAAGGTACCAGATAGGTATACCCAAGGTCAAGTTGGGTAGGGAGAGGGTGGCCAAGATAGGGATGAAAGAAGCTCCGGGAGGGGGAGCAAGGAAATGAATTTGACTAGCATGGAAATGGCCAGGAGGGATGGGGCCAAGTGGGTTGAAATCGGGAGGAATCGACCCAGGAGGGTAGAGGGGCCTGTGAGGATTAGTTGGGGAAGGATATTATGGAGGAAGAAGTTTAGCTAGCGAGGGCGAGGGGCTAGGAGCTGGTGGGGGTGGATGGGGTTGAGGTTGCTTACTAGCCAGAGTGGGCTGTGTAAGGTCAGCCCAAGATGATTGCATCATGCAAACATTTGCCAGGCTAGGATTAGAGACCGGAGGAGGGGGGGGGACCTGGAAAGGTGCCAAGAAAAGAGGAGTCTTTATAGATGCCAGGAGAAACACTGGTCAAAGAATCAACAGTTTTCCTATTGGTGACAATGGAAATGGTGGACTCAGGTGAGGTCAGAGATTTAGGTTCATGATACGACAGCTGGTCAATGGTGACAATTTTACCATTATGAGGGAAAAACATCTTGTGGTGGACTGCAGAGGGGGTGGCAGACATGGCATAGGTGTAACTATGCCCCAAAAGGATGTTGTAATCAAGGGGGGTGTCGATAACTTCGACGTCGACACAAATAGTCTTGCCTGCAAGGGTGATAAGACAGTTATGGAATAGGCCAATGGGCTGGGAGGCATGGCCATCCCACGCACGAAGGGTGATTGTGGAAGGGGCCAGCTCAGGAGATCTGATTTGTTTCCAAACCGAAGCAGACATTACACAGGTAGATGCCCCCTCATCAATAATACACCGAGCGATGTTGGAATTTTAGATTTTGACTGGGATTTGGAAAGAAACAGAGGCAGGAAGAGGGGGATGTTCTGACTAACGGGCATAAAAAATGATTAATTGGTCATCATAAGGATCTACAGCACCCACGATAGATAGTAGAGCCTTCTTTTAAGAAGGATAGGAGTGGAGGAGTTATAGTGTTGAAATGGCGGCGGGAGATTGAGCCAGATCATCTACTATGCTGTACGAATGGGTAGGCTGACCAAAGGCAGCATTTCGGCATAATGGTCCCTTAGGAAGTTTGGTGTGAACCTCAGCTTTGGGTGGAGGGATTTGCAAGGGACCATTGGGTGTCGACAGAGGCTTTGTAGGACCTGAAGATGGGGACTCGGAGACAGACGGAACTGGAGGTGTGGAGTACTGATGAGACTGAGTTTGAAGTTTAAGATCGATGGTGAGAGGTGGGTCAGAGGCCATCATGAGAATTTGGTAATAAGAGGAGCCAGAAGGGGAAGGTTGAGTGGTGACCGGGGCATGAGGTGATTGAGTAGCTATGAATCCTTGTTGAGGGAAAGGATCGATAAACACAACGGGTTGAGAAGTAGTTGGATGGGGAGGGGCAGTGGGAGAGGAGTGTTGTCCCTGCACGGTGACCTAAGACTCCCACATTTGTTGCATCTGTGGTAATAGGGGACAATCGTGAGTGTAATGACCATAAACACCGCAACATGAACAGGGCTTATTGGTGCGAAGCGGTTTGTCCAGCTTGGGCTGAGAGCCCTGTGGTTAGTTAGCAGTGTTAGGGTTAATAATGGAGGGATTGGATCCACGATTACCAGAGGCGGATGGATTGCCTCTCTTCCACCATTGAGAAGGAAGAGGAGTAGTCTCACCTTGTTGCGCAAATAAGTGCCCTGGAGGGGGTAGTAAGTGCGACTGCGGGGGTGGAGGAGGCAAGGGAGTGGGAGGTCCAAATGCTAGAGGAGCTGGGACACTAGGCTGTGGGTAAGGATAAGGGTGAGGATGGGCAACATTGAGGTAAGCAGGAGTGTGGGAAAAAGGAAAAGGCATGCCATATCCTGGATACATGTTACCGGGAGGGGGAAAGGTGTTGGAGGTGCTGGCCCCTCTGGGAGGAAAACCATAGGGCATAAGAGGTTGAGTAGAGGTATGTGACAGAGCTCCGACAATACCATCAGCAGAATGAGAGGCTCCTGAGGCGTTAGGGCCACCAGGCTTGGGGAGGTCAGGAAGGAAATTATAAACATAACCAAATTAAGCATAAATAAGGTCATATCTCAAAGCGATTTGAAGGGCGTCTTCTTCAGTTTGGGGAAAGTGGGATGCGAAATCTTTGCCAATGGGAGGGAGGAGAGATCGAAGGAACCAGTCCATGTAAACTCTATCTTCAAAGGGGGGAGCGCGACACAAGCTCTGTCTTCTTCGCCATTCTTGGACATGAGTGGAAAGGCGGGTCGAGGAGGATTGATGAAAAGAAGTTAAGAGTTCAATACCAGTGTAGTATCAGAGAGGGAGCTGGAAATAAGATAAAAAGGCTTGGGTAATTATCACAAAGGTGGTATGGGAAGAGGTGGCTTGGTCAACATACCATTTAGAAGATTCACCAGTAAGTGTGCGTTGGAACAAACAAATACGGATGGAGTCATCGGTGATGGAGTTGGAGGAACACCACATGTGGAAAGATCGGATATGGTTAGAGGGATATTCACTAGTAAGGCCTTCGAACTTGGGAATTTCGGAGGGGAGCTTGGTTAGCATAGCAGGCCAACTGACATCGTGGTGGATAGGATCATTAATCAGCTGATTGAAGTTGGGGAGACTAAGGCTGGCCATATAAGGGAGAAAAGGGGTAGTCGAGGTAGATCCCGTAGTGGTTCCACTAGAAACAGACCCAACAGTAGAACTGGGGTTACCGCTAGTAGTAGGCCCTAAAGTAGACATGGCAAAAGTAACAGGGGTAGAACCAGGAGTAGGGGGAGAACCCAAACAATCAGAAGAAGAGTCGGAGTGCGGACTCGGTGGAGGACTTACTCGATGACGACGGGAAGGAGGAAGTCGACCAAATGGAAACTGAGGGTGAAGGCCAAGAAGTGTCCAGGACAAATGCCTTGGAGGCGCAATGATGACGGGAAGAAGAAAAACCGACAAGGGCAGTGAGGGACAAAATCAAGAGAGGCCAATGTCAAAACAAGGGCAGAGAGGTGCAGTGTCAATTGATTTTAAAGTCTTTTCCAGGTGTTGTTAACCAGGCTCTTCTTCGCTTAGGGTCAGTGTGTGGTGTGCGTTAATTTTAATTGATTAAACCCAGACGTTTTGAGAGTAAAATAAAAAAGTGTGCTGCATAACTGAAAATAAATCTGCAGTAAATAATACTGAAAGAACAGAAAATTAACAACTAACAATGCGTCAATGTAACCCAAGGAGGTGGGTCTCTCAAAACTAGTTGATAAGAGGGAAAAGCATGTGAAAAGAGGCCAATAGATCTAAAGTTGGGAGGGACGGGGATCTAATGGAGAAATCTGCTGAAAAGAGGTGCAGAGAACAACAAAGAGGCAGGGGCAAGGTTGCTGCTAGAAAAGAGGGGATCAGCTAAAAATAGGGGGGTCAAAGAGGTGACCCTAGAGATGAACCCAAACAAAATGAAAAGAGGTGTTTTGAAAAGGAAAAAGATCTGATTTTTGGGGATCTGAAAAGGAGGTATCAGATCTGACATAAATAAGACTGAAACTCTAGAAATCGAGATGTCTGAAATAGTAAAAACTCGCCCACAAAAAGTGGAGGGGACTAGAGCCCTAAGGGGAAAGATTCCCACTTAGTTGAGTGAAACAGATCAGAAATAGGTCTGAATGGGTGGAGACAGAGGCTGGAAAACCCTAACAGAAGCTTCAGGAAAACCCATAAAAAGTGCTGGAAAATTGCAGAAAAAAGTGCAGGTCGCAGGTTCTGACCTGTTTCCAGGCTAGGTCACAGGTTTGGGGAAGAAAAATGCGACCTCAAGGCCAGGTCGCACTTTTTTGGCCAGTAAGTGCGACCTGCAGATCCAGGTCTCTCGGCGGCAAATTTCAGAAAAATTTGTCGTCTCAGCTGCAGCTGATGTCGGTCACCTGCGCAATAGGACTAGAAACACACAGAAGTTAGAAATTTTAATGGATGAGGGTTTTAGAGGTGAAAACTAGCATAAAAATAGCAAGAACAGAAAATGGAAGAGAAACCCTAGGGTCTGAAACAGCTGGATATGCAGGAATATATAAAACGACGGTGGTCGCAAAAGAAAAACCGTGTGGAGTCACCAATTGTTAGTATGAATCTTTCGTCGTAAAAGATCACTTTAGCTAAGCATAAAAAATAGCCCTAAAATCGATTATGGCTGCAAAATATCTTTAAGTTTGTTGCACAAATCCAGATCTAAGCACAAAAGACATTAAGCAGATAAAATACAATATGGCTCCATGCATCCAATAGACAAGACAAGAAAAATGTATTTAATAGAATTTTATATTATATTAAAGAATGGGGCACCTGAGAGGAAAACAAGAAAGGTGTTTTCTAGTTCTCCTTAGTGGGATGGGTTCTTGAAAGTCCTCAGTGTTTCAGATCTAAAATTCCTCTCTCCTATTGATATGGGAAACCTAGACAAACATAGAACTCAATGGGAGCTCACAATGCAAAAAATGGAAAATGGTGACCAAGAATAGATCCAGAGTGATATAATGCTATGGAGGTGACTAATGAATGGGGAAAACCCTTCTATTTATAACAAAATATTGGGGTGTTCTAGAACTCAGTGCATGAATAAAATATTATTGATCGAATTCTAGAATCACCTTTTAGGAATATTTTATTATATTTGTTGGAGGGGAAAGGATTTTTGACTTGGGTCAATTCCTTTATTTATAAATAACAAATAAATAAATGATTTATTTATTATTTTAGGGAAATGATGGGAATATAATTAAATAAGTAATGGTTTATTTAATTATTTAAAAATTATTTAGTCAAATTTAACTAGGAATAGTATTTAAATAGTGATTTAAATAAATTATTCTTAGGTAATAATCAAATAAATAATGATTTATTTAATTGATTTCCTTGTTTTAGGTTAAATATGACTAGGAAATATAGATAAATGTTATTTTACATGGTGAAAGCAATTTTACTTCGGGTAAAATTGGTCTTACATGGTGTACTTGGGTTCATCTAATGATAATAGGTTAGATGACCAAAAAAATGGTGTAACAACTTCATTCTACATCACGTATTGGTTCCACTTATTATTTCCATCATCTGAAGAACCACTACCTTCAAGAATTACGCAATTTCTAAAGATCGGTTTGGAAGGTGGAGGTTGTCTTTAGAATTTAGCTAGAGAACCGGTGTAGGATTATTCCTATCATCTTGGGCTTGAAGATCAACATTCCTGGGGCTTCATTTTAGATCTAGCATCAGGCCAAGAGTTATTTACCTCCTAGCAGCATTAATTCCATCCAGAATTAAGCTGTCCATCATTGCAGATCCAAAGGAGGAAGGATGTTGCTAGCATTTCAGATAGTAATCCTGTGAGGGATCATCCCCTCACCTTGCCATCAATATTTACATCATCATGGAGTCTATTTCTGCATATTTCAGTAGGAATAGAGCCTCTCCCTCTTGTACAACGTAGTTTCTTTAGCAGCTGCATATTCAGTTGTTGCACCTTGAAGGAGGAAGAAGAGGAGATAATATCTCAAGTTCCTAGCTTGTAGATTTGAAGGAGGGATCAACCCTCAAAGCTCAGATCTATTTGTAGAACATATTGCAGCCATATTTACATCATATTTAGCTTTAGATCTGTATAACCCAGCAGTCAAAGGATCAAACGCTAGGATAGTGATTTTCCAAAGTTGTAGATCTGGAAAATCCTTTCTAGTTTATCTTTGGTTCCCATCACATTGGCCAGATCTTGAATCTTGACATCATTAGAGCTCCTAAGCTCCCTAGATCTGCATTTATTTTTGCAACATTTTCATGTATATCACTAGTAGAAGGGACAATGCAGTATTGCTTCTGTAAGCTCTCCAGTTACACAGTGCTAGTTGTAGTACCACTGTAGGGTGATTATAGGCCATCTCTTGGGCTAGATCTACTCATATTTTGTAAATTGTGTAACCGATTCACCTCCATATAATAAAATGGCTCAGCTTCTCTGTAAATTCTGATGTTGTCTTGATATTTATTGTTTACTTAGTTGCAATTATTATATTGTGTTTAAGTATTACTGCATTCTCCCTTTTGGGATATTACAGTGGTATCGGAGCATGATCTTTGGCTCATCTTGTGAACACTTCATCTTTTGCATCAAAAGAAGAAGCAGATAGATGAGATCTATCAAGAAGGATGATTTTTCCATCCCTCTCTTTAGATCCAAGCAAGATATCTCCAAGGAGTTCTATCAAATGAAGAAGGAAAGGCAGAAAGAAGATCCAAGAAGAATATTTGAAGAGGAAGGTCCAAGCACTTTCTATCATTAGAAAAGAAAACCAAAGAATCATAGATCTCCTCATAGATCTACTATGCCCACTTTCTTTGAAGAAGGTGAGAGGTATAGAAATTTAGAAAGAAGAGAACCTAAGACTCATGAGACTCTCAATTTGTATCTTGAAGAGTACAAGGAACGGTCTACAGCTTTCAAAGAGAGTCTAACTCTCCAAGAATTTTTTGAAATCAAAGAAGAAATGAGATCCTATAGCAACAATAGAAGGAAGAGGCACAATAGATTTTATTTTCCTACATTTTATGGATTTTCCTCAAGCACTGTTAAGGCTTGGACGAAAGAGTTAGATACATTTTTCATGCTACATACTGTGGTTGAAAAAAAGGCTTTCCAAATTGCAGAACTTCATGCACTTCATCTTTTAGGTGAAGCTAATGATTGGTGGTTTAGTCACATGGAGCATCCAAATGTGACTAAATATTTAGATTTCTTTCACAGGTTGAGGAAGAAGTTTGATATGAAGAAGACAGAGGTGTGTCACAAAGATACATTTCCTAAGGAAACAAAGGAGGATGTCAATCTTGTCACTCTAGACAAGAGGTCACTACATTCACCACCAGCTGTAGAAGTACTTGCATCTAGAGAAGAGACACTTGCAACCTTGAAAAATAGTTTTGAGCTCTGGTACATTGGTAGAAGAGAAACCATATCTCTTACCAACAGTTGAGACACCATTGTACTAGTTGGAGGAACTATTGTGTTCTGTCAAGAGGTTCCCACACATCAGTTGATCCAAGGTATGCATACACATTCATCACCTATTGTTTCAACCAAGGTATGCATACACATTCATCACCTATTGTTTCAATAGATCTTATTGAAACTTATGGGGACATGCCATCAGGGCCAATGCATAACCAAGGGTTAGAACAAAATGCTGATTTGAAACAACAACATATCACAAAACAGAGGACCCTTAATCTAATCAAGGAGGAGATGAAAATGTATCCCATTTTGTCATGGATGGAATACATTCAACCCTTTGAGTTGAAGTGTGGATTTTTAGAAAATGGGATGAGCATGATCCTATGTACAATGACTAGTTATGAGATCAGTATTGTACCTTGCTTTGAGACAACAAATGGATTACCCTGCAGATCTACAACACTGTCACTTAGTAGCAGTGATAATGAAAAGGACCCATTATTCTTGTAGAATTCTGAAGGTAGCTTCACTCATGAAGCAGTGGAGGTTAAGATGATGAATGGTAGACATCTTGAGATGAGAAATATTTTCTCCTTTCTTGATGACACTTTCTCAATGAGCATCTCACAGCTCAAAGAGAGACTTCTACCTGTAGCAAATCCAGAACCTCATTGGTTTTGGAAGCCCATGGATGAGAATAAGGTATCATTAAGAGATCTTATTGGATGTGCACTTCAACATTTCATGGAGTGAAAAGTTCTTCATCAGTTTGAGGAGGCTGGTGTCTTACAATGGGGGGATACCAAGTTTTTGCAGAATGAGATCCATCATCCACATTGGGATGAATGGATGATAGTATGGAGCAAGGGGTTTCCAAATCACTTGCAGATCTATGACACAGGCCAGCAAGAAGCATGGCTACACTAGTTTCTCTTGGGTGAGTATGGCTACCACTCAATGAGTCATAATTTTCTGATTGAGGCCTTACACATCACTGGAAGAATGCAGAATAAAAATTCATGGTTACTCTGTTTGTTAATGAGAGATTTTAGACATCACCTGTTATATCTTATGTCCTTGTATTTACTCTTGTTTGGGATATGTATCATGTATTTAAATGTATTTCTATTTGGGATGTATCTCATGTTCATGTATGTACTTGGCTTTGGGAGAAAGCATAACTCTCACATGATGTGGCACAAGGGAGCTTGTTTGTATTATGTTGATGAGACATGTCACATGTCCACTACTATATTGTTGCTCCATGACTTGCACCATGATAATGCAAGAAGGCAACAAGAATCATTGTTGCTATGGTTACTATTGGGAGAGTATGGGCTGAATTCTTCCCACACATTGCATGACATTGTTGGAGGATGGAAAGAAGAGGCCTTATAGCATTGGCTTCTGTTGGGGGATTATGGTAATTGTACTTGGTATAATGATGATGTGATGGGGCAACAAGATGCCTTGTTAAGGTGGCTTCTCTTGAGAGAATATGGCCACTAGATTTGGTATAATGATGATGTGGTATGGCAGCAAGAGGCATTGCTGAGATGGCTTCTATTGACAGAGTATGGCTCTCATATTCTCATTGATGTTGATTTAGCATGGCAAAAAGAAGCATTGTTGCGGTGGCTTCTTTTGAGAGAGTATGGCTCTCTTACTTATTTTCATGATGATCTAGCATGGCAGCAGAAGGCTTTGATGCGTTGGTTGCTATTAGGAGAATATGGTTTGACATTGTTCATGTTTTCCCATATGTCTCTACTTCTTTTTTTTCACTATGATGATGTGATTTTTGATTCCTACATGGCCAACATGATTAATGACGAAGGAATTGATATATGTAATCTACTCTATGTATCATGGGTTGGAGAAATAGTTCATGAGTTGGGACTTTCCACTTTGGGAATGAACCACTTCATCTTGTGTATATCATATGTATAGAAGAACTTTGGTCATCATTTGGTTGCCACTTGGAGATTCATTGATGAGGATAGGTATCTAACTTTTCAGTTGGAGGCCATTCTAGACATTCTAGAGAGGCAGCTTCGGACCTGGACATGCATGACACATTGTGATTGATGGGAAGAAATTCCACATGAGGATGCCATTTGGAGGGAGAATGTTTGATACAACATCCACTTTTGCAGTTGCTTGAGGTCAAACAACATTTTTTTTGGGAGGACTGTAATATTCCAAAATTTTCACTTGATATTTGGAATATTAGAGTTCTTAATTTTCTTAATGAATTAAGTAAATAAAAGGGTGGAGGGACCCATAATCCTCAAATATGAATAAATATCCACTTTTTATGTGTGAATGCGGATTAATTAAGCCTAGATATACATAAAAGGGGTAGTGGAGCAACTACTAATGTGAATGGATTGGAGATCATGTCTCATTAATGAGATAGATCATGGAGGTTGATACAACCAACTAAGATCTTGGAAGGAATCAAACAGAAGATCATAGAGAATTCATGATGAAGTGATGGGAAGGGTGTACATTACACCTAGACATGATAGATGACTTGGAGATACAACACAGTCAAACATGGAGGATCATGTCCACATGCACAGTGCAGTTTAGATGAGGGCCAAGGCATGGGAAGGCTCATAAACTATCATTAGGGGAATTTTGAGGTCTAAAATGGGCCTCATAAGGAAATTGTAAAATAATAGTGGAAATAGTAAAATAATATTAAATTACATCATCAAATTTTAGAGGGAAAAGAGAAAAAACTACTTTTTCAACTCGTATTTTCAACTTATCTCCCTATGGGTTTACTCAAATTTCGAGCGACAACACTCGTTGGATGCATAATTTGATTCCACGTCCAAGGAGTACCCATGTTGTATAATTTAAATGGACCCTACTATATGAATAAAGATAAATACATGAAAAGCGTGATTGCAATCACATTTTTTCATGTATTTCTCATTTTTCATGTATCAGGGCCATCAAAAGTATGCATCATGGGTAATCCTTGGATGAGGAATTAAATTTGCATCCAAAGAGTACTCCCATTTGAAATTTGAGTAAAACATTAGGGAGATAAGTTGAAAATACGAGTTGAAAAAGTAGTTTTATTATTTTTTATTATTTTTACTTTTTTACTCCAAAAATGGTGAATCATCCCCCATGGTTGACATAATCATCTTGAATCTTATTGGTTCTTATAAAGTGTATTTTGGTTGTACATTTTTCTTAGGAGGCCCATTTTAGACCTCAAAATTCCCCTAATGATAAAGGAGATGAAGGAAACAATGAAGGCAGGCTATTGAATATAGATTTTGAGGTTTGTTTAGATCTGGAATTGTCATGTGACATTCCATGCTTTCTTGGGTTGTTTAGCAAAGATTGCAAGCGGTGTTTACCATAGGGTGTTCTTGGTTGGGAATCCATTTATTTCATTGAGTGATCTCTTAGAAGAGGGTTGTACTTCATTCTAAATTAGGCATTGGTGCCACTTATTATTTCCATCATCAGCAGAACCACTACCTTTAGCAATTATGCAATTTCTAAAGATCAGTTTGGAAGGTGGAGGTTGTCTTCAATATTTCAGTTGGAAAACCAGTGTAGGATTATTCCTATCACCTTGGGCTTGAAGATCAGCATTCATAGGGCTTCATTTCAGATCTGTCATTAGGCCAAGAGTTATTGACCTCCTAGCAGCAGTAATTCCATCCAGAATTACGCTGTCCATCATTGTAGATCCAAAGGAGGAAGGAAGTTGCTAGCATTTTAGCTAGTAATCTTGTGAGGGATCATCCCCTCACCTTGCCGTCAGTATTTCTATCAGCCTGGAGTCTATTGCAGTATATTTCATCAAGAATAAAGCCTCTCCCTCTTATATAGCACTTTTTCCGTAGCAGTTGCATATTGAGTTGCTGCAACTTTAAGGAGGAAGAAGAGGAGACAAGATCTCAAGCTCCTAGCTTGTCGATCTGAAGAAGGGATCAACCCTCAAAGCTTAGATCTATTTGTAGAACATATTGCAGCCATATTTGGATCAGATCTAGCTTCATATCTATATAACCCAATAGTCAAAGGATCAAACCCTAGGAGGGTGATTTTCCAAAGTTGTAGATCTGGAAAATCATTTCTGGGTTATCTTGGGTTCCCATCATATTGGCCAGATCTTGAATCTTGGCATCATCAAAGCTCCTAAGATCCCTAGATCTACATTTCCTTTTACAGCATTTTCATGTATATTAGCAGTAGAAGGGATAGCATAGTATTGCTTCTGTAAGCTCTCCAGTTACGTAGCGCTAGTTGCAGCACCATTGTAGGGTGATTCTAGGCCATCTCTTGGGCTAGATTTACTCATCTTTTGTACATTGTGTAACTGATTCACCTCCATATAATAAAATGGATTAGCTTCTCTGTAAATTATGATGTTGTCTAAGATTTATTGTTTACTTAGTTGTAGTTCTTATATTGCGTTTAAGTATTAATACATTCTCCCTTTTTGGATATTACATTATCATGACAACTTTCTTTATGATGTCTTATGTCAAGTAATGAAATGAAGGAGACTATATATTTAACCAGATAGAGTGGGGATTTGAGGTGACTCACTGATTGAATTAATACTTCCTGGAAAATTGATATTTCATGCATAAATTAAAACCAAAACATAGAAGTTGTCTTCTCCTAGTCTGTCGCCAAGTATTTTCTTTACAATGACACTCCAAAATTTTTTCCTAACTCAATTTTGGAGCCTACAGGAATTGTTGTTGCAAAATATCTAGTGTTGTCATGCTGTTTTATTAAATATCCTTATGTTTTATCTAAATATTGCATCTAAGTCAATGGTTTATAAGTATCGTCACCTTATATTTAGAAGTTCTTGCATTATATTGCCCAAATATAGGTGAATACATAGCTTTACTTGACTCAGTAACTATCTTTATTCGCCATGAAACATACACACACAAGTAAAGAAAAACACTTTCTTAAGTAAACGCACACTCAAAGATCACAAAGAGTGGCCTCCTTGTTGAGCGCACTCCTTTTGGCTCAACAACTGAACCCTAGTGGATTAAACTCCTTTATTCTCATCCAGTGTGTCCTCCACATGAGCACACTCCTTCAACATGAAGACTTGTGCCCTCATTGACTCATGCATGCACTTTCCTTGTTGCATGTGGGCACACTCCTAGAAAATAGGAGCCCACTTTCCTTCACTCATTAACTCATCTATCCTTTGACATGTGGCGAGCATGCATGGAATGGATTTGCATTTAATCTCTTTATAATCAATCTTGTTAATAATTCTTTCTCATAATCACTCTCATCTTGGGTTACAAACACTTCTTTGGATTAAGGAACTCTTTTTCGATCTTCATTCTAAGTAATTTTTGCATGTCAATTCCATTTCTTGCCTTTGATGTTTTTGTTGTTTATATTGATTTCCTTGCTGGAATTTCACTTACTTTTAGTTTCTTTACTAGTTTTTCAGTTCATTCTTGCTTCTGCAAGTGTAAATTTGTTGTCGGAGGTTATGATTCTTCACATTCTAGTCATGATTTTGACATAATTTATAAGAACTTGTATATATTTTACATAACCATTTCTATCATTCTATATTGTTGAACTTGTCCTTAAGTCATTCCAAGACAGAGGACACTCTTGGTAGCAAATTTCTGGCTGTCAAAGAAAATTGTGCCTAGAAAGACAAGTTTTCCTCAAGAGCACACTTCTTCGGCATGAAGAACTACACCCTCCTTGAGCGCAAGAGCGCACCCTAAATCCATGAGTGTTTTTCATCTTCACCTCTTCAACATGCACAATTGTGCCCTCCTTTTCCACTTGAGCATATGAACACACCGTGGAGTCCTGAAGCCTAATCTCTTCATCCCTCTAGAGTGCTCCCTTGTGCCCTCTTATCCTCTTCAAGCACATGAGAAGACCTTGAACTCACAAATGATATTCCTTCATTTTTCAAAAAATTTCCATATGATCTTGATGATCTCTCTCTCTTTCTTTAGTGCATGCGCACACCTTGAAGCCTCGTGTTATCCTTAAACTTCATTTCGTGCTCCAAAAATGCACCCTCCTTGTTGTCATGTGTATTTCTTTCATGTAAAAGTAATCATGTCCCATCAATGATAGGTTTATATTCCCATATACATTTGATATTTTTTTAATGTAATCTACTAGCTTATTTCTTGTAAGAGATAAAAGATTTCGTGAAGCTAGTATTTGTTGCTATGAGTGTGCTTCCATGTATAGGTGTTAAAGCTACTAGCCTCATTACTCTTTCATCATGTGTTGGAGCTATGCCTCCTACTAGACATCGAGTGGCCTAAAAATAAGCTTCACAAGAAAGCACTAAAGAAGCAATATAAGTTACAAATCCCACCATTCATATTCTTACATGTACATAGTGCTGCATAGACAAATCCAATGAGTTCACATGGAATGAAATCAAAGACACATTCATGTAGAAATATTTCTATGAAAATTTGGAATATTTGGAGGTATACATCAATTTCAAGTGGTCCAGGATAAAAAAATATTGCATTTAGGTTCCTATTCATTCCTTGTTCGAAGTTAATTGAATGGAACCTAACACACATGGATTATTTAGATGTAGTTCTTCACAGTGAAAGTGGTGCTAAAATTTCCACATATTATGGAGAAGACATGCAAACTTATTAGAAGAAGTTAAAGCCCACAAATTATGCCAACAAAAACTTCTACACTAGATGGACCGATCTTGACACAAGTGACAATGATCATGTATTGGTGTCAAGAGCTTTCCAAATTCTGACACTTCCCATCCGCAGTCTACCCAAATAAGATTCTTAGGAATCTGTATCATTATCTTATTTCCATATGTTGTAAGCTGCATGGGTGAAAGAGTGCTAAAGTATTTGAAGAGAACTATATATTTATGCTCAGCTTGGTTGTTACCCGTAGAAAAATATTCAACTGGGGAAATATACTTTATTTTGAGTTATAGCATCTTGTGGGGCAGGCTAAAGAATCTATAAGAAAAAACAAGGCACCATATTTTTATATGTCTACATTTATGTTGGATGGTATATGTGCATGATGTCCATTTTAGTGGATGTATTGGAACTAGACCCCATAGGACAAATTCCAAGTTTACTTCCATTGCAGGGTGTTGTCATATTTTAGTTTCATAGGGGCATACGGCAGGTTGGTAGATCATTTGTTCACAGTAATATTTCATATGATACATGAGATCAGTCCTCTTTACATGCCTGAACAGGTGAAGGAGTCATTATGTGATATCATGGATTTTTTTTATGTGCCAGAAGGTAAATATATCATATGCTTTGGATGTCAAATTTTTCCTCATATCATGTCGTGATATGTAGCTAACAAGGTGGTCCTACAATAAATGGCTTATCTGTTGAAAAAAGTGTTGTTAAGAGCTATTCACAAAAGGAAGAAATCCCCTTCTTCCACCTTCCATTTGATGATTGGAATGTATGAGATAAAGAGCCATAAGGTGGTAGAATCTTAAATACAAGAGATGGATCGCTTGCACCTTGCAATCAAGGACTTTCATGGATATGACCCCAGAGGAGGGTGTAAGTAACATTTTGACAAGATTTGTTTCAATTTTTGATATTCATAAATGGCTACTATAGAAGATAAAAAGGTGAAGAAATGGTACAATGCACTAAGAAAGACACATTCAAGAATTTAAGCCAATTCCCCCCAAGTTCCACCAACTCAAGATGTATAGGTATAGGAGGCACCAGAAGAAACAACTCAAATAAATATTGCAACTCTCGGGAAAAGGATCAATGATCCAGGTGGATATTGGTGGCCACCCACCTATTCCACTTGCCCCCCCACCATTGTCTATTTCAGTTTTTCAGTTTCGGAATAACTTACTATTTTTAGCAGTTTTTCGGGTCCTGAACTTCCGGAGCCGTTTTGAGGCCCTAAACGACGTTTTTTGGGCATCGTTTTACCAGCGAATTTGATCATCAAATTTGTCCCGAAAGTTGTAGTCCTCAGATAGATCTTTCTAATGATGTATCATGTGCGTCAAACGGAGATAGTATGCCAAAGTTACGTCCCTGGGAAGTTGAAACACCAATTTACCCAAACGGGGCCCATAGTTTTGGCGCTTCATCTCCTAGGGTTAGGTTTTTGGGATGTTTGGGGTTCTCCATTGTTTCTCAATAATAAATAGGCCCTCGAGCCTCATTGTAACTCAGTTTAGAGGCCTGTAGCCGCCACATCTCTTCTCAGAGATAGCTACCAGTGCCCTAGCTAGTTTATTTCCATTTTGTCTGTAAGCAAATTTCAGTTCTTTGATATTAATGAAATGAAGTGTTATTTCCGCTGCATCTCTGTATTTATGGTTATGTGTTTATTCTGTTGCGTTCCTGCATAAATCCGGATCAGTGGTATCAGAGCGGTCTGCTTTTTCTCGATCCTTCTTTGCATGTCCCCAACGAGGTCGGGGTATAAGGAGCTAGGGCTTGATCTGGTGGAACCTTTACAAGATCAGCCTCGCAAACCTCGACGGACGCCCATGGGAGACGAAAATAAAGATGAGGGAGCAAGAGATCCTATCAAAATATTGCTCGAGGAGGCCCTTGAAAAACAAAGGAACGAGATGATGGATAACTTTGCTCGGATCCTTCAACAGCTGCCCACTGGTGGCGCATCTACATCTAGCAGCCACTCTGGAGGTGCGACTCCTGTTAAGGTACAAGTAAATTTTGACATTCCCATATTTGAGGTTCAAATAGACGCAGATGCCGTAGATAGATGGTTGAATCTATTAGAAGGATATTTCTCTGTTCATGACTTTTCAGACCGGGAGAAGATTATTTTTGCACTCCTCAAAGCTACCCCCCATGTTATGGACTGGTGGGAAACCTACTGTGAGAACAAGGACCAGACAGAACCCTCTCTGTTCTCGGTCGTACCAACTTGGAATTCTTTCCGAGACGCCGTCAAGGAACAGTACTATCCCGTGGGGAGCTATGAGGACAAGTACATACAATGGACCACACTGCGACAACAAAGGGATCAAGATGTGCATGAGCTGACGAATCTGTTCCATACCCTGCGCACAAAGTTGGGTATCAAAGATTCAGAGAAACATTTGGTGCTAAAGTATCGCAGCTGTCTGCACAGATACATTCAGGAGGAAATGGAGTTCCTCGACATCTCCTCGCTTGGTACGGCATATCGGTATGCTGCCAAGATTGAGCAGAAATTCAAACAGAAGAAGCGAGACTTTGGATCTGCGAATCAAAAGCAAGGAAAAGGTGCTTCCAAACCGCAAAAAAAAGGACAGAGCATGGCGGCTAAAGACAACCCGTCAAAGCCACAAGACAAGAACAACACCGTAAAGCCAAAGAAGGACACGGGAAAGTGGTGTGAGTTCCATAAGAGCTCCACTCACAACACGAGTGAGTGTCGGGCCAAGCAGTCGCTAGTGGCCGAGATGAGGGCTTCTGAGTCAGATGCATGCTCTGACTCCGAATCAGAACCTGAAAAGGGGAATGAAAAAGGGAAATAGATTATTGATGCGGAGCCCAACGCCACTGTTGCCACTACAAAGATCCAGAAGGAGGAACCGGAAGATCTAGAGGAGGAGGAACGTCTCTTCCACTCCCAGATGTGGGTAAAGGGCTCCCCGGTACAGTTCATTGTTGACAATGGGAGCCAAAAGAACCTCATTTCAGCAGACGCCGTGAAGTGGTTGGGCTTTCCGACCACAGCTCACCCACATCCATACACCATCGGGTGGCTTCACCAAGGACGAGATCTCCGCGTCAGCCAGCAGTGTCGCCTTCCCTATAGCATCAAGCCCTTCACAGATAAGGTATAATGTGACGTTGCTCCTATTGATGTTTCTGATGTATTATTAGGACAACCATACTTGTGGAAGCGTCATGCTGTGTATGAGTCTCGACCTCGTGCTATTATTATTACTTTGGGAAATAAGTTGTACAGGATACCAGAGGTACCACCTCCTACATCTATCTCTTTGGTTACTGCAAAAAAATGTAGTAAGCTCATTTCCCAAACCAGGAAATTCGTTTTCCTGAGGATCCGCCCCTAGGCCAAGAAGAAGACTATGGCCATGACCTCTAGACAGGGCCCCTCTGCATGACAACAACAAATGGATAAGGTTGTGGAGGAGTACAGGGACATCTTCACCTCACCCACAGCGGTTCCTCTGCACTGTCAGGTCAAGCACCCGATTGATCTGACCCCAGGTGAGCCGCTACCTAATGGACCGATCTATCGACGCTCTGTTCTAGAAAATGATGAAATCAAGAGGCAGATTCAGGAGCTGTTGCAGAAAGGTCACATCAGACCAAGTTCATCGCCCTGTGGGAGCTCGATCGTGTTGGTACGGAAGAAGGATGGGATGTGGAGACTCTGTATTGAATATCAAGCACTGAACAAGATCACTATCCGGAATAGGTACCCAATCCCATGGATTGATGACCTTCTGGACCAACTCCAAGGTGCAAAATATTTTAGTAAGATCGACCTAAAGTATGGGTATCATCAGGTACCAATTGAACCCTCTGATGTGTGGAAGACTTCCTTCAAAGCTAAGGAAGGCCTTTTTGAATGGCTGGTCATGCCTTTCGGGTTGACGAATGCTCTCGCAACCTTCATGAGGATGATGGACGACATCTTGCAGCCATTCACCAACTCATTCGTAGTGGTGTACTTGGATGACATTCTGATCTTCAGCAAGACTTGGGAAGAGCACCTTCATCACATCCGAAAAGTCCTCCAAACACTGCGGCAACACAAGTTGTGTGCCAATTTGGAGAAGTGCACGTTTGGCATGACCCAGGTTCAATATCTGGGATACATTATTGATGAAAAGGGAGTGCATGTGGATCCAGCCAAGATCCAAGTCATTCGGGATTGGCCAGCCCCGACTACTATAACAGAGCTTCGCAGCTTTCTGGGTCTTGCTAATTTCTACCGTAGATTTGTGTTGGGATTCTCTCATATCACTTGGCCCTTGAGTCAAGTCACCAAAGGAGGAGCGAGAGAAAAATTCTTTTGGTCGGAACCTCAACAGAAGGCGTTCAAAGAATTGAAAAATCGCCTCTATTCTGCCCCAGTGCTCACCTTACCAGACTTGCAGCAACCATTTGAGATCGAGACAGATGCCTCTGACTATGCTATTGGGGCAGTTCTTACTCAACAGGGACATCCAGTGGCATATCACAGTGAGACATTGTCTGAGATAGTTCGCAAGTATCCCACTTATGACAAAGAAATGTATTCCATTGTGCAAGCCTGTCGACAATGGAATCATTACATTTTGGGGAAGGAAACAATCATCCACACAGACCACCGGCCCCTGCAGTTCATACAGACACAAGGGAAGTTGCAGAATGATCGCCATCGGAAGTGGTCCACATATCTGCAACAGTTTCATTTGAACATCAAGTACAAGAAGGGTAGCACCAATAATGTTGCAGACTGCCTCAGCCGACCACCGATCGTGGCGCTCACCGCCGTGCTCAACTCTTGTGGGCACGAGACTTCTGATTGGCCGCTTCTCTATGAGAGTGACCCAGAATTTGGCCACACTTACAAGGCACTCTTGGGGGGTACGCAAGTTCCAAATTTTCACCTCCAAGATGCACTTTTATGTCACCTGGGACACCTTTGTGTTCCTTCGAGCGAGCGTGCCAAGATGATATGGGAAGCACACTACAGTCGAGTCGCTGGGCATTTCGGGGTCGAGAAAACAGTAGCAATACTACAGAAGTATTTCTATTGGCCAAACCTTCGAAAGGATGTCGAGAAGCACATCAGATCCTGCATTGCTTGTGCCATTGCCAAACCGACCATCAAGAAGCAAGGCCTATATACTCCACTACCTACCCCTAGTCGACCGTGGGAATCCATCTCCATGGATTACATGCCGGGCCTGCCTTCTACTAAGAATGGAAATGACTGTGTTTTCGTGGTCGTTGACAGATTCTCGAAGATAGCTATGTAGCTGACTGTGAAGAATATCCACCCGGCGAAGCCCTTTACTAAAATCTTCTTTGAATGAGTGTGGGTGCACTTTGGGATCCCACAGTCTATCATATCAGATCGGGATAGTAGGTTCCTCAGCACATTTTGGTCCAGCCTCTGGTCAATGTTGGACACAAAGCTCACCAAGTCCACGGCTTTCCATCCCCAAACAGATGGCTAGACAGAGGTCGTCAACAGAATGATTGTACACATTCTGCGCATGTACAATTCAAAGCATCCCTGCACATGGGACGAGAGCCTCCCCTACTTACCAGCACGATTCTAGCACGGGCTCTCCACGGTTGGTGGCCATAGCCCTTTCGGGGTGGGCTTGGGATTCCAACCACTATGTCCCATTGACATAGCCATGCCGTTTGCAGCTGCTCAGGCCGATTCAGCTCATGTCCAGTCTGAAGTTGACAAAGCAAGTAGCTTCATCGAGCGCATTCAACACATCCGCCAACGGGTTCATGATATATTGGACAGAGCCAATGCGAAGTACAAGCAGCGCCATGATCAACACCGGGTGCCACACAACTTCCAGGTGGGCGACAAAGTATGGCTGCATTTGCAGAAGGAGCGCCTCACTGGACCTCACCGCAAGCTTCGCCCGCTCCGATACGGGCCGTACACCATCACCAAGGGTTTGTAGGTAACCATGCCTTCGATCTCAGTATTCCACCAGTCCTTGGTCTGCACCCAGTCTTCAATGTGGATCGCTTTCGTCCTTACTTCCCACCTCTATTGGACACCTCGGACATTGCAGAACAACTCACACCAACAGAGTTAAACCCAGACTGCATGGAACATACCACCACGAATCATCATGGACATGCAAATTAAGAACACTCGCCAACAGAGGATCCACCTGTATCGGGTTGTCAAAGCTGGCCAACTCCTGCACCAAGGAAAGTGGTTCACCGGGGACCAAGTTCAGCGGAAATTTCCTCATCTCATGGAGGAACTTAACGCAGTGGGGACCATTGCTTCCTAAGGGGGGAGGAATGATCCCAGTGGATATTGGTGGCCACCCACCTATTCCACTTGGCCCCCCACCATTGTCTCTTTCAGTTTTTCAGTTTCGGCATAACTTACTATTTTTAGCAGTTTTTCGGGTCCTGAACTTCCGGAGCCGTTTTGAGGGCCTAAACGACGTTTTTTGGGTATGAAAGCGCCAGCGAATTTTCTGATAAAATTCGTCCCGACAGCTGTAGTCCTCGGATAGAGCTTTCTAATGATGTACCATATGCGTCAAACGGAGATAGTATGCCAAAGTTACGTCCCTGGGAAGTTGAAACACCAATTTACCCAAACGGGGCCCATAGTTTTGGCGCTTCATCTCCTAGGGTTAGGTTTTGGGATGTTTAGGGTTCTCCATTGTTTCTCAATAATAAATAGGCCCTCGCGCCTCATTGTAAAGCAGTTCAGAGGTCTGTAGCCACCACATCTCTTCTCAGAGATAGCAACCAGTACCCTAGCTAGTTTTATTTCCATTTCTCTTAGTGTTTAATTTCTTCCTAGAAAATGGGACTAGGGCTCTAGACTTCTAAGGACTGATTTGAAATGATCCCAATGAAATCTAAGAGTACTAGTGGAATAATAGGCCTACTGGGGCTAGTGGAGTCGCCAGGTGGAAATTTTTAGCTCTTTTGAAGGTAAAATATGTTATGGTCCACCACCAATAAGTAATAAAAGCCAATCTAGGAGTATTTTTGGGTTCTTCTAAGTTTAATGTGATTCTATGGTTTGTAAGAGTATTCTATACCTGATTCATTATGTAGCTAAGATGGTGAAGCAAACAAATTCTACTATATGGCTGATAGCTTGATTTTATTTAAGCTTTTTGAAGGTCAAATGAGTCTATAAGAGTTTTTAGGCCATCATATACACAGGTCCCACTGTGATCACTAGAATGTTGGAGTCCTGTGATTTCGCAGATTGGAATACCAAATGATAAGGCAACATAATTTAATCTTAGAGTTCTTACATTTGTGCCTTCCTAGACTCAGAGAGGGATCTCTTAGTTTGTTTGCAAATATGTGTGCTTGTTTGCTTTTAGGGGTTGATTTTAGGCTAGTTATTAAGTATGAGTTTTTTTGTTTATTTGGTTGGGTATGACGATCAAAGAACATAGATAGAATGGAGAAATATCTAATTCATTGGGCAATGGAATCAAATGGAAGTCATGGTAAGTTCATCAATGGATCGGGGAGCATCATAGGGAAAATCTAACTTGGCCAATGGATCTTCAAAGTTTAGGATAATGAGGTGAACATTTAAGGGTAAGAATGAAAAGTAGGACAAAGATCAATTAAGAATTCTTTATCATGTACTTTAAACAAGAAACGCCTTTCAAGGCATCTGTTTTTGAAGCAAGCCAAAGGACAAGGCAAACCATAGACTTCTTTGGAAAAAATTTTAATAAGAAAAACCTCTCAGATAACAATCTAGCAATCAAAAGACTACTTTCAGATAAGAAAACATATAAGATAAAATGTAAGAGCATCCTAAGATCAAACAAAAATAATCTAATCTGCTTTTGACCAACTCTTTAGGAATATTTAAAGCAACCTTTTGAGGTAGTCCAGAGGACAGGGCGCACCATAGACTTCCTTGGTTTAGACTCTACTTAGCATACTTTGAAAAGATCTTTAGAAACAATATCTCAAATTGTACTCAAAGGAGCATGGACTCACCACTTAATTCCCTGGTTTCACTCTATTGAAATCATTCCTCAAAACAACCTCTCAAGCCATACTCAAAGGGATATGGACTTACCAAAATGGAGACTCCTTGGTTATATTCTATTGAATCATTTCTAATATTACAAGAATAGATGGAACTGAAGGGCAATTAATAATCCTTCAATCAGACCTTGCAGAAGAAAACATTAAGATAGTGAAGAGTAAACAGAACTAAGGTGCTTTCAAAAGACAATTCTTAGCCTAAAACTTTTACTCTACTATTACAAAGAAAGATGGAACATAATGAAAAGATGAAATAACAATAATAGGTAAAAGTACTTCACCAACAGCCAAGCTTAGGGATCCAGTGATCTAGCCTCCTCTATCAACGAACAAATCAGAACATTCATGAGATCCAAAACATCAATTTCCTTCAACTTCCAAGATACTATGTATTGCTTCAAAGAGTCATCAAATGCCAACAATACAATGAGTTCAAATGCATTATTTATGCTACAAATGATGAGGTGAGGTTAAGATAGGGTTTGGGTATAATTAATTACAGGTAAATGCATTCCTGACCTTGAAAACCATGCAAGGCTTAAGGCAAGAATATATGTAGCTACTTCTCTGCTTCAATAACTTTGTCTTAACTTCTAAGGGAAAACAGGTGAAAAGTTTTTACTTTAAGGCCTATTCTTTAACTATTACAATAACTGCCTTAACAGATAAAAATATCTTCTGATTGTGTAATAACTGTCCAAATGCCTTTATGTAAAGGAAACATGCTATAGGTGGCAGTTTGATCTTTTGTAGGGGTAATTGCCTCCTTACTGAGTTATTCGAGCCTATCTTTGTGTTATGTGCCTTTGTTTTAATCACAAATCTGCCTTTAGGCTCTTTAAACTTTAATTTATCCTTGATACTCTATTTTACTGCCTTTATCTCTGTTTCAGCTTAATAATTGTTTTATTCATTAATCCTTCATGCTTTAAGCCTTTGACCTTCATCTTTAATCATTTTTTGAAGCCCTAAACCTTTTTTATTTATCTTTGATCTCAAATTATCCCTCAAAAGCCTTATGTTCTTCATGTCTTCACTAATGCTTCTATGTGTGTCTTTTATGAGCGCTGGAGGATTTCTTGATTGATCGATGAGCATGCTTATCATCAACCAAACTCTGGGAAAGGGCTCACCTCTTCTTCATGATTTAGATTTTAAGACCCCTGGCTCATCATCCAGGGTCAAATTTATCACTTGTTTGACTGTGGGAGGGCCTTTTCGACGTAATCACCATTAAACCTGCAAAAAACACACAAACAGATTAGTTTTTAAAGCCTGCGGAGGGGGTAAACTACTTTTTCAGTGTTTTTGAAGCATCGAGGTGATCTTCATAGGAGGAGGGGATGCAGAGGGAAGGGTTCCATATGTGGAACCAAGTGGAAGGACAGAGAAAATTGAATTTTGGCGCTGGAGGAAGAAGGCAGTTTTGGAAAAACTATGGTGGTTTTCACGCGGGCTATAGGCAATAAGTGGTTTTGCCCTGGCATCGTGCGATACCATAGATTGGCCGCCACATGTCCTAGGCTAAACCACCCATTTCACGCGGATTGGGGGTGTTAACCCTCGGCAATGAAAACCACGCGATATGCGTTTCCGACCATTAGATCTCGGGCGATGAGATCTACGGTGTGGACAGTGTCTTGGAGCAGGGTGAAAGTTTGGCGGAGGGGAAGTGGAGTACAGGTGGCGGATGAAGATTGGAGTGCAGGATGGGAGTGGAAGGTGGGGTTGAGGTAGTGACTTGAGCCCTTTCGTCGGGTAGCACAAAGCTGCTATGGGAGATGGGATGAAGGGTGGTGAGATAAGGGTCGTTGGATCAGGACTTTTGGCTCGAGATCAATGGTACAGATGAGTGGACAGGGATGCGGGCGAGGATGAACAGAAGGGGAGAAAAGGGCCCACGTTAATTTTTTCAAAGGTTAAAGGGGGAGGGGGGGGTTAATAAGGTCTGGGGTATAAGAATAGAAGGGGAAGAGGAGTGAGATAAAGAATAGGGAAAGGGGCTAGGAAGAGGGGGAGGCCTTGGTCGTATGGGAAAAGGGACCGAGGGCCAGAACGAAGAGGTTTTAGGAAGATAGCAGAATGGTCGAGGTCTAGGGTCATACGAGGAAGGGGGTTGGGGTTTAGGCGAACAAGAGCTTAAGGCCTATTATGTGGAAAAAAAAAGGCGCTTTTAGCATAAAAACAGGCTTTTAATGCAAATTTAAAGATTTCGATAGGCCTTAAATTAAACTTTAAACAATTTTAAAAGGGCTTTTTACATTGTTCAAGGCATTTTTAGAAGAAATGTGATGAATGAAGGGATTACGAGGGGTTTTAAAGAGGAAAGGAAGAATGGATTTTTTTTTAGGGAAAAAGGATGAATTAGGGTGTAAGTGAGGTAATGAAAAAGGAGGCAAATCGGACCTAGAAAAAGTAGTTTCCTTTCTAGTAGGGTAGGCTTTGAGAAGGCAGAAGATGAGGTTTATAGTGGAACAGTTAGGTGTAGGATAATGAAGGCAGTGGGATTTCTAGAACTAACATTGTTTCTGGAAATATTGTTTCTAGAAATATAAGCTTGTCAATTTAGTCATCCTTTGATATCAGCAAAATTACTGATGACAAACAAGTGCAATCTGTAGAATGTGAACAGTGAGTTGAAGTCAAACACTCGCGAAATCAATCGATTGAAGGCCAATGATGAGGGTCTGTCGTCGAATGTGAAGAACTTGCCATTAAGGCATGTAAGCTCCAAGGTACCAGAAGGGAGTCTTTAGATCATCTTCCTGGATGATGAGCTGAAGTCGACAGGAAGTGATCGGTCGAAGGAGGGCCATAATGTTTCACGCATCATCCACACGTGACAGAGGAATGAGATGATAGTGAATCAGGACTAAGCAGAGGATCAGGGGTTGAAAACTGCAAAAGGAACTTCTCTTGAACATATTAGTGACACGGCTCTGGAATTTGGCAGTATTTGACATCAAGGGATCTGAGGTCATGATGATGCGGAAAAGAGCAGATGAGAGGTAAAAATAGATAACCCAAACCCATGGAGGAAAATTGATGAATGGGATGTCCTCAACCCGACACGAATTGCAGACAAGTGTCATTTTCAAGAGAGACATACCGCCGACACAACCAAGAATTGGTTCCATTTTCCTCCACCATTTCTGGCGAGTACCCCAATTATTATTGGAAACAAGCTTGAAGGGGATAGCATATGCCTGTCATATAAATTTTTCCTTCGGAAAAATCCATCCTAGTACATTTTACGAGCCCTAGGAAGGAGGAAGGAGGTAATGTAATGGTGACGATTTCGGATGTCATTTAGGTTTTAACGAGCCTAACAAAGGAAGAACTCAACTTCTTTTCATGTTTAGAGAGTTTGACAAGAAGCGGAAAATAAAACTCCAGAAAATCCCTTTTCGTAGGTAGTCTCACAGTTTCAAAAATGTAGAGAATAATATCTAGGAGAACCTCTTAGTTGTGATTGGCTAAGGTATTCCTTTTTCATAAATAATCCATCCCAGCCCGAGAAAGGGGTAAATTTATACTGGGCAGATGACATATCATAGACTTTAACGAGTTCAAAACGACAAGAGTCTCGACAATATTTTCAATTTTAGAGAGTTAGAAAAGAGCTGAATGATGACTCCAGGGGGTGACTTTTTCATGTTTTTACCAAGTCTAAAAAAGTAATAAAATACAACTCGTCACTTCATCATCATCATGTTTAGGACATGTTGTTGCACAAGAAACGCATGTAAAACCCATTTTCCAAGATAAAACACTAAAATAATCGAAAAATAAGCTCAAAAACCTAATTAGGGTTTTTAAAAGGTTATAAAATGACAGAAATAGTAAAAACAAATTACTTTTCACCTTTTCACTTCTTGTGAGCATTTTCCCATTTTTAACTGCGATCTTGTGGAGCTGGTAGTGGACAATCTAGGAGCCCAATTGCAAATCCATTTTCTCTTGGTAAGAGCCCTCATCTTTGCCTGCATTTTGAACTGTATCTCATTGCCTGCAGTCTTCGTTTTTTATCCTTTTGGGAAAATTTTGTTCAAGGTTGGGCGCAGCGGTCGGCGCGAGTTCTGGGCATGGAGTCGCGCCGACCCGCCTAGAATATTAAAGGGGAGGCACCAATTGGCACTGTTTTTTCTAAAACAATCGCGCCAATCATCGCGACCATATTTGTTTGAAAATTCTCCTAAATAGTCTCATTCAAACAGTTCAAAAGTGAAGTATTTGACTAATGAAAGTCCCAATGATGTTTTTGGAGGTGATTAACATCCAAAATGGTCATCGAACGGAAGAAAATAGAGCATGGGGAGGAATATGAACTAGCCATGAGAAATGTGAGATGCATGGATACCCTAAGGGACTGTGGGCTCTTGAAATTCTTCATGGCACCATGTTTTCGAGGCCAGCTAGAATTACTATAGTATCTGATCAGTGTGTGGGACACCGATTGATAGAGGTTTATGATTCACGATCAAGAGTTGGAGATATAAGTCTCTAACATATATTTCATCACTAGATTGTCACAGAGGGGAGTAGCACCCATCATGACAGGTTCCCGGCCCATGGGTGAGAGCATGCTTATTCTTATAGACAGAGTTTTCCCAGGAGCAAAGAAAGGATCGAAGAGCGGGAAAATAGATATTCAGAAAATACCCGATTTGGCACTAAAAGTAGTGATGCATACTATAACACGGGTTGCTAGATCTCAAGCCCCTCGTGAAGCTACAAAAACATAGCTTCAACTTTTTGTGGATTGTATGACTCCAACCATTTTCAACTAGGCGTAAGCTATAACAATCAAGCCGAAGCGTCAGTTGACAAAGTGTAAGAACGGAAAGCTAAAAAAATTTGGATATGGGTCCATCATTTCCCAAAAAGACGCGATATAGGTCTCCAGCCAACACGTGCCCTTAAAAAACCGCCCATATCGCGTAATTTTTAGGAATTAACTGTCAGACTCAGAATTATGCAATATGGGTCCCTGGCCATTGGATGAAGGGCGGGTAGATCCAACGGTGGAGATGAGAGTGCGATAAGACAAGTTGCGCAGGCGGAAGAAGGGGGGTAGGGTCAAGGCGGTTTTGATCTAGGTTGTTGGATCAGAGGAATGGACGGTCAGGATTTATCGATGGGGAGATAGGTCCCAAAGGATTTGGGCCTATCAGGTTCAATCTAGACCGTTGGATTAGAATAATGGACGGTCCAGATTACTTCTCAGGAAAACGAAAGCAATGCAATACGGGGCGTTTGGGCGGAGATCGGGTAAATGTGGACCGTTGATCTGCAGAGATCAACGGCGGAGATTCACTGAGGAATTTACACTACGGGGTTTTATGGAATAACAAAGGAATTCAGGTTAGATCTAGACCGTCGGATCTATGAAATGGACGACCCAGATTCGATCGCAAGGTCGCAAATCGGTAGAGGAAAAAAGAAAGCTACGATGAAATGCGCCAATGCGATTTAATGCGGGCCGTTAGATCTAGGAGAGATCAACGGTGGAGATTTAATCGGCGGGTGCAATGGTCAGGGCTGCGAGCAGAGTGCGATTAAATCTAGGCCGTCGGTTCTTGTGGGTTTGACAGTCCAGATTGAATCGCAAGATTTGCAATCGGCGGAGGAAGGAGGAATGGCACAAAGAATTTTTGCGGTGTGAATGAATCACATCCGTTGATCTTAAAACCAGATCTATGGTCAGGAATTAACTGTGAAGGCCAAAGGCGGAAAAGTGGGCTTTGGAATGGAGCGATGGGGGCTGTCGGATTTGGGCATGGTGGAGCAGATCAACGGTTGGGAAACAATCTGAAGGTCGCAATCGGAGAGGGCAATAAACCATTGAAAATACTTCCAATGAAGAACTGCGATGTGATATGTCGACGACCGTTGATCGGTTTTAGATCAATGACTGACATTCGCCTAAACAACAAACTGTCGGGTCTAGACAAAAAGTCGGGTTTTATGAATTTCAAAGGAGAAAAAGGTTTTTGGACGAGTCTTAAGGACTTTTAGCGCCTGGTTGCAGGGCTTATGGTCCTATGAGAGGCTGGGTTATAGAATTTAAGCCCTCGGGGGCTAAAATTATGTATAATGAAATATATGTGTTTTTTAGACTAAAAACAGAGTTTTTAAGCCAATTGGAGGGTTTCGATAGGGAAATGAAGGCTTTTTAAACCAAATGGTAGGAGACCAAATGGTTTTAAAAGGGTATTGAAGTAATTTTAAAGGTTATCATGAGGGAAATGGAGGATTTCATGAAGGAAATAAGGGATAAAAAAGGAGTTTTTTTGGATGAAAGGAGGGGTAATAATGAAGGGAAAAATGGGTTTTTGAGTAGTCTTTCCTTCAGGTAAACAACATATTATTTCAGGATTTATGAGGGAAATAGCAGTGAATATTGTTTTAAAGGAAAAATACCATCATGAGACTTCAAGAACTAACAATTTTGAAAATGAATTGTTTCTTGAAGGCTGAAAAATATTTAGCCACCATTTGGTATAACAAATTTTTATAGGTGGCTAACATCCCCCATAGCACAGAGGGTCCCACGTGATTTCGAGGCAGTACCTCATGGTGAAGGAAGCGAGGAAAAGGAGATCGCGTGGAACTTGGAGGGACTCACAAGCGGGATCCCAAATTAGGTGAGATTCGAGGATGTTCCTCATGTGTATCAGAGGCACACTACAGGGGTGTCTAATCGCATCCACCATTTACTGAGGTTGCTTGTGCATGCAGTGACACGCTATCATGAGAATCATGTTGACTAGATGCCTAGGATTTATTTATGCATAGCTTTGAGAGACATGATGTCTTGGGATGTAACTAAAACACACATATTTTTTGAACTTATGATGCACGTGGATGGAAACAATCAATATGTATCTATATATATATATATATATATATATATATATATCCCTATTTAAATATTATTATGTGATAATGATTCTTTTATAAATTATGAAAATGCCTATCTAACTACATCAGTTAACGCATTCATTCTTCTAGGAATATGCTGATATGTGATATAATAAAAATTCATTTCTAATAAATGAACACGCAAATACAACCTTAAGTTTTGAGGATTTCTAACTGATTAATGCCCATTAAGCTGAAGAACAACAAGTTGAGAGTCTAGGTTCACAATTAATTAATGAATGTCGAGGGCAATGGCCTCAGTTAAGAGTTCAATGATGGCACTATATTCAGCGACATTGTTTTTTTTTCATCCTAGACAAATACCTTGAAGGTATATCAACTCATCGTTAGGATTATAAATCACCTAGGCTACAGAAGACATATTCTAGGTACTACAGGAGGCATCATTCGCAAAACCAACATAAGGAGTGGCAGACATCTGCATAGTAAGAAATGGCATAATAAGCAGGAAAAACTGTTCGAAAAGCACACTAAGCCAAAAAATGTACAAAAATGAAAAAACACACTTATGTACAAAAGGGCATGCACGAGAAACTCATGCATAGTATTTTTTGAGGTACAACCCATTTGTAGGTTGATTCAAAGGATAGTCTTGATAGTCAATTAGCTTATAAGCCCCGTTTTGCAAAACACACTTAATGATATAGGGCCCATGCCACATGGGTTTGAATTTTCCTTCCCCTAGCTTATCATGAGCTTGGTCATACAAGAGGACTAGGTCTCCTTCTACAAAGGTACGAGGGGAAACTGTTTGATCAAAATGAGCTTTGACCCGCTTTTTATTTTCTTCTATGACTAGAGCAGCAAAGCGGCGAGTTTCATCAAGCCTCTCCAAATATAGAAGACATTCTTCCTCTGGCAAGGTATTAGGCAGTAATTCAATAGCTATTTTGAGAGAAAGGATTTCACATTCAATCAGAAGGGTAGCTTCCAGAAAATAAACAAGCTGGAATGGAGTGAATTCATTTGCATCCTTCACTAAGGTTCAGTAAGCCCAGAGATCTGAAAACATGAGATGCCAGTTTTACTTGTGCATCCCATCGGACGCTGAAGCATAGTGACTAGAACCTTGTTCATGGCTTCAACCTGGCCATTGGCCTAAGGGTAGTACGATGTTGAGCTGTCATGACACAAACCCAACTTTGAGGTCAACTCAGCCATAATGTAATGGTGAAAATGAGAGCCATGATCAGTGACAATGGCTTGACGGACACCAAACCTAGTAATGGCATGATTGAACAGGAATTGTGCAGCCTTCTTACTATCAGCTGAGTGTAGGCATTGCTTCGACCTGTTTAGTGAAGTAGTCTATGGCTACAATAATATAAGCATGCCCCTCGGCCAAGTGAGGATTACACGTCATAAAATCAATGCACCACTTTGCAAAGGGACTAGCAGTAATGACGGGATGGAGGTATGTGGGTGGCGCATGCATCTTGCACTGGTAAATATGGAAATTGTGACACTTACAGACAGCAAAAATACAGTCTTTAAAAATGGTAGGCTAGAAATATCCAGCACGAAGGATTTTTTTGTGCAACATCATATCCATACATGTGACCACCATAGGCATAAGAATGGCATTCATTGAGGACTTTTCAACTTCCTCGAGGGTTAAACACCGGCGGAGAACATAATCAGCTCCGATGCGGTATATAGTATCTCTGATTATGTGATAAGGTTGTGAATGATGATGGATGCGTCGAAGAGCATCCTTCATCAACGCAGATTGGAAGGTGAAAGTCTGGAGATAGATGATGATATCACTATACCATGGATCGAGGGTGTTAATGAGAAAAAGGGTGTCAGCCAGAATGCATTCCTGAGAACCAGAGGGAGCAGAGGAAAACGGTAAAGAGAAAATAAAATCGGAAAAAACTAATGATTTCTTCGATTTGGTGGTAGTGAACGCCAAATTGAACTCCTAGAGGATAACTATCCACTTTGAGTATTTTCCCCCCAGTAATTTTTGAGTCAATATCTAGGTCATGGGGTTGCAATCAGAAATCATGGTTAGTGTACGAAGTAGAATATAATGGTGAAAATGTTGGATTCCTTGAACAACAGCCAACGCCAATTTCTCGACATGTGCGTAACGTGTTTCGGTATTAAGAAGATTGCAACTCAAATAATAAATGACATGCTTGTCACCATCATCACCGTCCTGTACCAGAACCATGTAAATAGTGCTAAATTTGGCAGCCAAGTAGAGAGAATAGTCACGATGATAATTGGGTGGATGCAAAGTAGGAGCATTGATAAGAAATGTCTTCAGCTCATCGAAATATTTTTGGGAAATCTCATCCCAGAGGAACGAGACATGTTGCTTAAGCAATCATGTGAATCCTTTGTCTACTTCAACATAGTTTGAGATAAAACAGCGTAGGAAATTAGCTTTCCCTTGTAGACTCTGCAACTGATGTAAAGAGGAAGGGAGGGGAGATTGACAATAGCTTCGACCTTAAGAGGGTCGAGACGAATTCTGTATTTAGAAACGATAAACCCAAGGAGTCTATTGAAATAAATGCAGAAGACACACTTATGTGGATTGAGCTGAATGTTATAGCGTCTAAAGTGAAGAAATATTTGACGGAGGTGATTTGGGTGGTCTTAAAGCTTAGCAGAATGAGCCTGAAGGTCATCCAAGTAAGGTTGAACAATGTGCTTAATATCATGGAAAGCATACGACATTTCTCGTTGAAATGTAGCCCCAACATTCTTAAGACCAAAAGGGAGCTTCTTGTATGTGAAGGTACCCCAAGGACAGATAAAGGCGGTCTTGTGTTGATCGGTCAGAAGAATATTGATCTAGTTATAACCAGAAAACCCGTCCATAAGGGAAAAGATATCACTCCCAGCACATTCGTCAATGATCTAGTCGATGAAAGGAGTGGGATAGTTATCCTTAGGAAAAGCGCGGTTGATGTCATGGTAATCCACACAAACATGAATAGTACCCTGTTTTTTATCCACAGGAACAATGTTTGAAACCCATTCTGTCAAGGGGATTGGATAAATGAAGCTAGCTTTAAGAATTTTTTCAACTTCTCCTTTAATGGTGGCTGCCTTTCTAGCCTGCATGGGACGAAGACGTTGGAAAATAGGCTTCATGTCAAGATAAGTAGGAATCTCGTGCACAACTATACTCAGATCAATGTTGTGCATTTCTTCATAAGACCAAGCGCAAACGTCTTAAAACTCTCAGAAGAGACTAGTATAGACCTCGATATCATCACGAGAATAGGTCACCCCAATGTGGATGTTCTCGAAAACCCCTAGTTTAACGGAGGTGTCAATAGGCATCATTTGCATAATGTTTCCCAGGTTACCCTCCCCGAAAAATTCATGTGTCAATTTGGGCGTTTGAACATCCATCATATACTGATCGTATGTCAAACCTCTAGGAATCAGATTAGAGGAGACAGGTGCACTAACAGTAGGTTGATGGACTCTCGATACGTGAAGTTGTGATCCACTCACGGCAGGCCCAACAGATATTGTGGAAGCAATAGGATTCATCCCATGAACATCATAAGATGGCAGTAATAACAGAATCACACTAACAGAAGGAGTGGATAAAGCCACACAGACAGTGGGCTTGGTTGGGACAGACGTAATGATTGTCAACATGATGGGAGTCGTGGGGGATGGAATCGATACAAATGACCCCTCTGAGGGAGCTGATGTATCAGATCATATTGGATTTTGATACAAAGATGTAGCACCATAAATCATCTGACTCAACAAACGATAACCAGCCGGGAGAGTGGAAGGCTATGAAGAAGGTTGACCCGAGACATAAGGAAAATTCTCCAGAGGGAACTGATATTCTCCAATAGAAACATAAGTCTCTTCACTAATAATAGGACTCGTGGCATCCATGTCAGATGAAGACATGTTTTCGGTGAAAAGGTGATGAGCAGTGGCAAGTAAAGCACACATTAATGGCGATTCAAGTAGTTCTGAGGCAAGCGGTTCCGAGGGTAAAGGAGGAACTTATTCTTCCCTAAAATTAGCCCAAACTTCTGGAGGTTTCCAATTGATATCAAATGGTTCCTCAGGAGGATATCAAGTGGCAAGAGGTTGAACACTCGGAATAATAGAATGCCAGTAACCTAAAGTCCTAGCAGACTAAGATGTCTCCGAAGAAACTTCGGGAGAAGGATATTCAATACGAGGTAATGAATGGGATGAAGAAACTGGTGGTTCTGCCACCGTGACTTTGTATCAGAAATAGGAGAGAAAAGAGATAACCAATTCTAGGCTTCAAGACCAATCACTAAGGAATTACTTATGAACAAGCCAAGAAAATAACTTTAATGGGCATGTGATTGTAGGTAATTAATTTTATGACACTGAAATGAAACCCCACCTTTTCATATTTTAAGAGTCAGGAAAAGGAGAAAATATGACTCTAATCACTTTCAGGTTGGATGAGCTTGAAAGGACAAGTTCTTGATGATATTTTCAATTTTTAGAGAATCACGGAAAGTGTTCTTTTAGATGAATGAGAAACAATAATGCACTGTTACACTAAAATACAAAATAAATACTAGTTTTGAGCCACTCTAACGAAATGATCAAAGACAAAGAGACCAATCCAATGCGAATGTAAAACACACTCAAAATAGAGATGCATTCCTTTAAGAAAAAAGAGGACTTTTAAATCGACTTAGTAAGCAATGCAATCTATGCTCAAGGTGACAAATGGGAGGTCAAACACACGCTGAGATGACAGTTCAGCCACCCAACAACACATAGAATTGAAAGAAGAGACCAAACAATCAGTCAAAAAGCTGAAAAGACAAGAGACTAGACTGACTCACACACAACTCAGAAGCTCAGTTAAAATGCGGCCAGACAAGAAATGGAAGACACCTAGAAACCCTAGGATAACAAGCCACACTGATCAAATGAGATACAATCAATCAAGAAAAATGAGACGCAGAAGTCAAAAACAATCCAAGTGGAATAATTTAGGATGGAAAAACCAATCCAGAGGAAAGATGCACTGGAAAAACTCAGGAAAGAAGCCCAAGTCAAAACCTATAGGATTCGGCGTGACTATTCAGTTGTAATCTACGCTAAACAAGGGAAATTGCTCCTGTAAAACAGGAAACCCGTGCCAATCGGCGCAACCGTTAAGGAAACAGAAGCGTTGAGCTAGAAAACTAAGGAAAGGAGAAAAATCAGTTGAATAAAATCCAGGCTTGACACTCTGAGACTAAGTAGGATGGCTTGAAAGAATCAGACAAGAAAAACAAAGCAGAAAAGTGGAAATACGACCAAAGTCGGACAGACAAGCAAAACCAAGCAGAAAAGCGGAAATGCAACCAAAGTCGGACAAACAAGAAAAATACTAGACGAACAACGAGAGACGATAGACACATTAATCCCCAGTATGGTCGTCAACTTGTTGAGAAAGAAAATCCCCTCTAGGGACTGAGGCAATCCTTCTAGCCCTATGGTGGGTCTAGCAACAACGGAACATGCTAGACATTTGGACTCCTAGCTTATAAATGAAAGATGAACTTGGATAGATACCCTACCTTGGTCCAATGCTTTGTCATGGCTTGTAGCAGTGATCCTCCAACCTTTGTCTTCACACATCATGCTCCATCAATGATGATATCTGTGTACCTGTGCAAAAGATAAAGTGAACGATGACATCATACGAGAATATATTTTCATTTATGGCTATTTGATTAGTCAAGGAGAATAATTTTTTTTTTGCATATAATTAAACAAAAAATTGGAACCAAAAAACTAGTCATGTATTATTTATAGAGAAAATAATTTTACAACCTTAATGCCTTGACATTGCAAGCCTCCTTCGACGGGTTCAGTCAAGCGCGTCTCAAGCATTCGTTCGGGATCAGACTTGATGAGGCAATGGACCTAAAATCTCTGTCAACAATGGATTCTTCTCTGCCTTATTCTACACACCAGCTATAGTAATGACTGTTCAGCTAGCTGAGTCAATGTGAAAAGGAAGCATTTATAGGAGAGGAGGAGGTAGTTTGGGATCCCTCATAAGGTGGAGGAGAGGCCTATCCCTTTGGGGAGTTGCAAAATTGTAGGAAACAAGAAGCCAAAGGGAGGACTTCGAAATTATTTAGTCGAACAAACCATGATGACTCCTCTCACGAAGTTTTTAGGCATGGAAACTTTGTTTCTATTTAAAAAAATTTCCAAAAACAGCTCGGCATGGGTGCCCTTCTGAGATATATTGCTAATGGGTGTGGGACCTAGTGTTAATTTCTCCATGGGCGCGAGGCCATAACTGCCTACTAGCGACGACCCAAAATCACATGTTTTGGAAGGTATGCTTGAGGAATGATCAACAGACAAAATTTTCTTGACATGCCAAGGGATTCAATGGAACTTATAGCAATGTATGATAACACACAGAACTCACTGAAATGGTCCTCCAATGTTCGAGATGGGGATTGTAGGTACAGTGACAAAATATTGTGTAACAATGGGTTTCATTCTTGGGTCAATTATCAAATAGGTCAAAGCACCCATTTTGTGCTCTAGGATTTTTTTTTTAGTCAAAGTTAAAATTATTGTTGGATGAAACCCTTCTTGGGCTCCTTAAAGTCAAAGAAAATTGTTTATTACTCCTTCCCATCAAGTCAACTTCCTCATCTTGTCGGCCTACAAGTCAGCCTAAACTTATATAGAGACACTCCCCTTCATATGATCATGTCGGCTCATTTTGGAGACATCAATGACTATATATACCCAGCTAATCTCATTCCAGTTCAGAGGTAGAAGAGTGATTCAGTTATGAAATTCTACAACGAAGATAATGTCATAGTTTTGAAGTTTGGTCGAGATCATGTAATGACACAGTGAAGTAAGCTCCTATAGTCTGAATCCTAGCCGAGGTCTTGTAGTAACATGAAAGGGCAATCATCTAAATTCTAAAACTTAGTTGAGGTCCTAAAGTACATGATAAAGAAAGAATCCAAAGTTTGAAGGTTAGTCGTGGTCATGTAGTGACATAATGATAAAAGCACTTGAAGTTTAAAGCTTGACATAAAGGAGTGTCAGTCAAGGTTCAATAATGAGAGTATAAAGTTTGAGACATCTAAAAATTACAGTGAAGGAAGATGCCTGAAGTGATATTAGAGGTTTTGGAGTAAGCCGAGAATCTGAAGCATAACAATGGAAAAAGGATAAGTAATTCTACAAATATGACAGAAGCTGACTTGATGGAGGAAAGGAGGTCACCATCTTGGCCTTGGTTCTCTCACTATCCTATGAATCTATTGAAGATTTTGTGACTGGGTTTTCCCCTAGAGAGGGGTTTTTCCCTAGAAGTGTGCCTATTTCTCATGTCCTCTTTTTATTTGTTTGTCGTTAGTCTTGATGGTAAGAAAAGACAAATAAAAAGAAAGAAAATAATAACTAAATTTCACAAGATAATGTCATAATAAGAGAAATAAATTAACTATCCACCTCTTTGGATTTCTCAACATGGTATTAGAGCTAGGAAGCCATTGAAGATCAATCATTGAAGAGTATGAGAAAATTTGAATATCTCTATGATGAAACCACCACATTTGTGTGATTAAGTATAAAGGTACAAATTGTCATCTCTGTGGAAATATGAATTTCATCTCCTTGGAAATCTGAATATCATCTCTGTAGAAAAATGCAATGACCTTAAGTGAAGTCCAAACCTAATCTAAACTTATTCTGCGTGTTGATATTCAACAAGAAAATTTCAGCACCCACACCTAATGCATTAAGCACCTACACTAGGGTGAGGCCCACAATGTTATTTTTGGGTAAATTTTTATTTTAGCTATCCCTTAATTAATATGGAAAATAGAATGTAACATATTCTCAATGATGACTTGAAATAGTAAATTGAGAGTGATAAACTCAGTTAGCTAGTGGATTTCGAGTTAGAGGTAATTGGTGAGGCATGTAGAGTAATTCTAGTTGTAACAAAGTTTGAAGTGCAGTGGTGCATTAGTTAATGCAGGTTGTAATCCGTTTAAATTAGTTAAGTGAGTTAAAATCAGTTGTTCTAGTTGTAACTGAAGATACACTAATGAGAGATCAAGTGAATTAAATATTAATTAATTCTCAATCAGTGATCTCACATGCAACTGAGGATGTATTATTATTAGTTGCATGCATGTTAGATCCAATGGAGACCCAATTGAGATCTAGGTGAAAGGGAAGTTTAATATCAATTGTAGGATTATTGGGTTGCATACATGCAACCAAAAACCCATTGGAGTGCCCATGATACTTGCGCAGTCAAGGAAGGCCATAATTCCTATCTTTTTGGGATTGCATTAAGCAAGGCTTGCGCAAGCAAGGCAGGCTATCTAGAGGTTGAGAATTTGCTATGTGTTGGTAATTTTTGTTCATGGAAGTGTGATACAATTAGTTGAGTACTAGAAGGCTCTTGTGAGAAGATTTTTGTATGTAATTATTTCATGATCCATGCTAAATATACAATAGAAGATAGTGGGGTTTTGAGCAGCAAGCTTTCCCCAGGAAATTATCTGTGTTGTGCTTGATTTGATTCTTCTTACTTCAAGTGATTAGTGATTGTGTTTTTAATTCTACAAAAGATTTGTAGAAGTGATTCAATATTTAAATTTAATACATTATTAGATTGTGTGAATCCAAGATATACATGCATGTTGTATAATTTTTACATGGTCTCAGAGCACAATAAATTGCAAAAGTGAAGTAGGAGCTAATTTTGTGACTGGATAGAATTCAAATTTGCAGAAAGACTTTCTTGGTGCTACAACTGATTCAAGATTGAAATGGATTTCATAAACTTGGGGTTGGAGTATGCACTAGAGGGAAGCTCAAACTATATTTCTTGGAAGGACAGGATGGAGGCAGTACTCGAAGACAATGGCTTGAAGGAATTCATTGACAATGATGTTCCTAAACCTGTTGTGACAGATGCTGCAAATATTGATGCATGGCAAAAGAAAGTGGAAAATGTGAGGAGGATCCCGTTGGAGGGAGTACAAGACCACATCGTTTCAAGCCTCCATGGGAAAGCCACACTAGATGCAACATGGAGGGCTCTGACGGATCTATTCAAGAGCATCAGCGACCATAGGAAATTGGCGCTCAAAGATAAACACAAGAATATCAAGATGGAGAAGGCTGACTCCATACCAAACTATCTAACAAAGTTTGTACAATGTCGGGATGAACTGGGGAGTGTTGGTATAATAGTCGTTGATGATGATTTGGTGAGTTTGGCTCTTCCCAAGAGTTGGCACAGTTATCAAGACTTTGTCAATGGAAGGGAAAAATTTTCAAATTGAGAACGACTATGGTCGAATTTGGTACAGGAGGAGTTCAGACGAAACACTAGAGATGGATCTTCATCTAAGAATGAAGATGAAGAGTATTGTGCTTTGGATGCTAAGGCGAAGCAGGGGAAGGGGAATAAATTCCATTCCAAATCCGAGTCCAAGAATGGCAAGAATTAGGACACGTCCAAGGTGAAGTGTTTTCACTGTCACGAGCATTGGCATTTTGCTACTAACTGTCAAAAAAAGAAGAAGAACAAGAAGGCTAGAGGATATGCAGCTGGTGAGGCCCTTGCCTCACAATTTGAGCTTGAATTCTCATTTATCACAAGCATGGTGTCAAGTGAATCAGGATTTGTGTGGTATTTGGATCATGGTGCTTCCTTTCACATGATGGAAGACAAGGAAATTTTCAATGACTTGGAGGAGTAGGATCTCCAGATGCATATTGAAATGGGCAATGATGGGAAATACAGTGCTACCGATATTGGTCGTATTACCTTCCAGAGGCAGTCAGGTAAACCCTTTCAATTAAAATATGTAATGCATGTACCAAGTTTGAAGAAAAATTTAGTCTCAATCGCAATGTTGGAGGATAGAGGCTATGATGTTGTTTTTAGTGAAGGAAAATCTTTCCTGCGACATAAGACAACAGGACAAGCCAAGAGGATAGGGATTTGAGTTAAGAATATCTACAAGTTGGAGGTAGATGGTTGTGCAACAATGATGGGAAAGGCAGATCAAGTGGTGAGATGGGATGAGGGCGAATTATGGCACAGAAGGTTGGGCCATCTTCACAAAGGAGCCTTGAAATTCATGCATCAGATTTCTACTGGTCTTCCCAGGAGTACACTTGTGTAGTCAGACACATGCAAGGGATGTAATATGGGAAAATATGTAAGGGCCACCTTTCATTAGAAGGAAAATCGAGCTTCAGGGATCCTTTAGAGAGTTCACACAGACGTGTGTGGACCATTCTTTATAGCTTCAACAACAAAACATAAGTGATATTTGTTGATGAATTTTGATCTTGTAAGTGTTGGATCTTCTTCATGCATAAGAAAGATTATACATTCTCTAATTTCTTGGATTTTAAGGCGCTGGTGGAGAAATATTCGAGGAAGAAAGTGAAGGATCTTAGGAGAAATAATGGTGGAGAATACATCTCTAACGAATTCAAGAACTTCTACAGCAAAGAAGTAATTCAAAGAGAACTGATAACGCCTCATGACCCACAACAGAATGGGGTAGCGGAAAGAAATAACTAGACTATCACAGATGCAACAAGAGAAATGTTGGATGATTAAGGCCTACCGATGAATCTGTGGGTGGAAGAATGAAAAAATGTGGTATTGGTGCAAAATTGTTGTCCTCATAGGATACTTGGCATGAGTACACTTGAAGAGGCTTTCACTGGTAAGAACCTGATGTTTCACACTTCAAGATTTTTGGCTCATCTGTTTATGTGCATGTAACCAAGGATGCCAGGAAGAAGCTGGAACCGATAGCTGAGATCAAGATTTTTGTGGGGTACACTGAAACACCCCATAATTATCGTGTTTGTTTTCCAAACAGCAGAATGACTGTTATGCGACGGGATATAAAATTTGATGAGGAGAAATCCATGCGGTTTTCCCTTGAGAGGGATTTGGACTTGCATGTAGAGGAGGAACTGTTGGTTCCCAAGGATGAGCCTCAAGATGTGGATCAACCACATGAAAAGGATCATGGAGTGAAGGAAAACCATGCAAATCCATCCATCAGAAATGGAAGAAGGCACACCAATGAAGTTGATAGATTGAGACTTGATGTTGCAAAGAATGTAGGAGCCCCTACTTCACAGCGCAGACAGAGACAGCCTCCTGACTGATTTACTGGATACATGGCTCTTATGAGCAAGTGTATTGTGACTGAACCATCTTCCTTTCAAGAAGCAGTGCAGCAACTAACTTGGGTTGATTCAATGGTGGAGGAGTATGACTCCATTTTCAAGAACAGTGCATGGGAGATAGTCCCAAGACCGGTCGAAAAATCAGTGGTTGGATCGATATGGATCTACAAGGTAAATCAAGCTACTGATGGGAGTGTGGAGAAATACGAGACCAAATTTGTGGCCCGGGGATTCTCATAGATAGAGGGGATAGATTATGATGAGACTTTTGCACCTGTTGCAAGGTACTCTTCCATAAGATCCATCCTTGCACTCTCAGCAAAAATGGGTCGTCGAATTCATCAGATGGATGTGACAACTACATTTCTCAATGGGATCATTTAGGAAGAGGTGTACATAGAGTAGCGTGAAGGTTTAAAAATATTAAGCAGTGAATCACATGTGTGCAGACTCAAAATAACACTGTATGGGCTGAAGCAAGCACCCTGTGCTTAGTACACTCAGATAGAGAGCTATTTCACCAGATTTGGATTCACCAAAAGTGAAGCAGATGCAAACCTATACTAGATTGTGGTTGAGGTTAAGATATTGATTATTTTTCTTTATGTTAATTACCTAATTCTAACTGGTGATGAGCAGCTGATACACTCATGCAAGGGAGTTCGAAATTAAGGACATGGGATTCCTTCATTATTTCCTTGGATTGGAAATATGGTAGCGGGATTGTGAAATTTTTGTGTCTCAAGGAAAGTATGAAAAGGATATACTAGGTACGTTTCACATGGAGAGATGCAAACCCACGGATACTCCTCTTCCAGGAAATTGGAGGAAAGAGGATGCTACTTCTGGAGAGGTAGTGGATGCTACTATCTACAGGCAGTTAGTTGGTTCACTCATGTATCTAGTGAACACCAGATCAGACATTTGCTACGCAGTTAACTAGCTGAGTAAAGCTATGGTTAATCCTACCAAGATTTTTTGGAAGGTGGGGAAGCGTGTCTTGAGATACCTGAGGGGCACATCAGATTATGGTCTATGGTACAGACGAACAGAGGGAGTGAAGCTTCAAGGCTTCACAGATGCAGATTGGGTGGGAATTCCATCAAACAGAAAGAGCACATCAGGAGGGATATTTAGCATAGGATCGACAACAGTTTCCTAGTACAGTAGGAAACAACGATCTGTGGCACTCAGTTCAACGAAAGTGGAATACATGGCAACAATTCAAGATGCATGTGAGGCTATATGGATGACAAAGATCTTGGTTGGTTTGTTTGGTTCTCAGATGGATCCGACAGTGATTCATTGTGATAATCAGAGTTGCATTAAACTCTTGATTAATCTTGTGTTTCATGATAGGTCCAAGCATATAGATATCCAGTACCGTCATCTTAGATATTGTGTGTAGAGAAGAATAATGTTGCTTCAGTACATTCCCACGGAATATCAGGATGTAGATATTCTAACAAAGGCACTCACCAAGAGAAAATTTGAATACCATAGAGACAAGATTTGGGTGAAGGATAATCTCTTTCTTGTTGAGAGGGAGTGTTGAGATTCAATAAGAAAATTTCATCACCCACGCCTAGTGCATTAAGCACCTACACTAGGGTTGGGCCCACAGTGCTATTTTTGGGTGCATGTCTATTTTATTTATCCCTTAATTGAGATGGACAATAAAATGTAATATATTCTCAATGATGACATGAAATAGTTAACTGAGAGTGATAAACTCAGTTAGCTAGTGGATTTCAAGTTAGAGGTAGTTGGTGAGGCATGCAGAGAAATTCTAGTTGTAATAGAGTTCGAAGTGCAGTGGTGCATTAGTTAATGTAGGTTGTAATCATTTTAACTTAGTTAAGTGAGTTAAACTCAGTTGTGCTAGTTTTAACTGAAGATACAATAGTGAGAGATCAAGTGAATTAAATATTAATTAATTCACAATCAGTGATCTCACATTTAACTGAGGATTTACTATTATTAGTTGCATGCATGTCAGATCTAGTGGAGACCCAGTTGAGATCTAGGTGAAAGGGAAGTTGACTATCAGTTGTAGGATTATTGGGTTGCACACATGCAACCAAACACCCATTGGAGTGCCCATTATACTTGCGTAGTCAAGTAAAGCCATAATTCTTATATTCTAGGGATTGTATTCATCAGGGATTGTGCAAGCAAGGCAAGCTACCTAGAGGCTAATAATTGGCTATGTGTTGGTCAATTTTGTCCATGATAGTGTGAGACAATTAGCTGAGTACTGGAGGGCTCTTGTGAGAATATTTTTGTATATAATTGTTTCATGATCCATGTTGAATATAAAATAGAAGATAATGGGGTTTTTAGTAGTAAGCTTTCCGCGGGAAATTATTTGTGTTGTGTTTGATTTGATTCTTCTTACTTCATGTGATTAGCAATTGTATTTTTAATTCTGCAAAATATTTGTAGAAGCGATTTAGTATTTAACTTTAGTACATTGTTATATCAGGTGAATCCAAGATATACATGCATGTTGTATAATTTCTACACTGTGGTGATTATAAGCTCATGCATAAGTCTTAGGAGATCCTATTTAAAATGGTAATTTGAACTTTCTAAGTTGTTGCATAATAAGGTCCTAATTATATATTTAATTCTGCATAGAAATAATCACATGCCAAAGATGTTATCACTCAAGAAGGAATTGACACCAATATGAAGAAGACAAGAATAAGTGCATCTATATATATTGAATAAGACAAAAAAAAATCAAACCTAGAAATATGACAATAAGACGTATTATGAGGTCTAAATTCAATCAGAAAAAATAAGTCACTTATGACATAATAAGAAGCAGACTATATGAAGTCTTGCAACAACTATTTTCTTGCAAGCCTTCTCTACAACATTCAACAATTTGAGATCAACTTCTAACTCAAGTGATTATTGTGATTTCTATGCTTTATTCATTTAACAATGTGTTTACACTTTCCAAGGAGAGCATCAAGTCCTATGGAACATTGATCTCTCAATCAAATAAGTTAGAGGTATGTAAACTCGAGGTATGAATATTTATAAGCTTTTATTATATCTAATATTAGATGGTCCATATAATTCTAGTTTAGAACATACAAGAACCTTAATCCTTATCTTCTAGGATTTATGAATCAATCTAGATATCAAGAAAAATAGAATAACTTGATTCCATCCTCCAATGTTACATAGAAAATCTAGATTGAGAAATTAAAATAATGTTCTTTGTATCACATGTTTTTCTTGTAAGTATTTATTTCAGGTAAAAATATCATGATTGAAAGAGATAACTTCAAGGAATCCTTACAAGATTTGTAAGGAAATATCTCCAGGTATGTCCACATGCTTCATAAAATTCACTTAAGAAGTATGTTCATTATCATTTAAATTTTCATTACATTACTAACAATGTTGTCTCTAGTTCTCTTGAATCATAAATATTATTTCTTAGGGAGATTCATAATTTGATAAATATACCCTCCTCACATCCTTGATCTTTCTTATAGAACCCTAGACAGGTTCTCTGGAAAAACCCTAAATTAAGGGTATGCTAATGATAATGTGTGAAACCCTAGCCTTCTTATGGTTATTGGAAATTTTATTTGAAGTTTTTTATGATGGTGTCATGTTTTAGATTTTGGTATGATCATGAAAACCCTAACATTTAGGATTGAATGATGTTATCTAAGATCCCAAACCTTTGAATTTTTTGTATAGTAGGGTTTGCTTGCTATGTTATGAAACCCTAGATCTTTAGGGTTTGGTTGAGTCTATAAGAAAAACCCTTGTTATGTCTTTAAAGTAAGGTCATAGGAATGAAATACTAGGTATGTGTCCATTTGATTGAAACCTTAACTTGGTTTAGGTCGGTATATGTCTAATATGTTAATGTTTCTCAACATATGTTATGCTTATGTTTGATGATGAATTCATAGATATTTGTGTTGACGTAATTATTAATGGTCATAAGTCCTAGGGTTTTGAAACAATTCCTAGTCAAATTTTGATGTTCTAGGATGATGTTGCTTGGAAAATCTAGGGTTCTATAGCTAAACCCTAGTAGTAGTTAAATTCTCTGGTATGTATAAAAATATGGAATCTATGAATCTATTTAGTGATTATTGAGAATTTGTCGATGGAAAATATAAGGTTTACATAAAACCCTAGTAGAAGCTATTCATGTTGTTAAGTTGTGATTGGTTTTATTTGTTGGAGCTCATGTATGAAATCTATGGTTTACAAGAAATCCTAGTAGGAATTCTAACATATGAATTCTCAAAATTGTTAGACACATTAATCTAATTTTTTTCTAGGTTTTGTCATTTTAAAGGACTTGTAATATCATTGAAAGTAATTTTAATACCGTAGATATAATGATATTGATACTTTTGAGCTAATGATGTGATTTAGGGTTTGTAACAAAACCTAGGAAATAAGTTGAAGTATTGAAGTATATACTCTTGCTGATTGTGTTTGTAAAGGCTAATTCTTCTGTTATTATAAGATTTTGTTGTGACTAACTTCATGCTTCTATAGATTTGGTTATACTTTCTATCTAAGTTGTGTAGGTACATCATGTTCAAGATTTTGAAGATGTTCCCAAGAGAATTGAATATGCTAAGAATGATGAAGGAAGATATATGAATGAATCATATGAGAAGGATGGAAGCCATGAAAGGTTATCCAAGGTCATAAGAAGAAGCTGATCTCCCTAGGTTAAGAGGGAGCCTTGATAGAAGAAATATCCCTGGTTGAGAGGGAGGGCATATTAGAGTCTTGATGGAAACAATGAAAGAGGAAATTGGAGAATGCATTTCGAAGAGTTGATTGAAGAATATGTTGTTGCATGTGAAGTAGGAAAGTGTATAATTGAGGAATATTTTGTAAAATATTTGGTTGTTAGTCCTACTAAGATAAGTTGAGAAGCAAGATAATTTTATTATGTACATTTCAAATTATACTACTAATTTGGGTTGTGTCGATACAGGTAAATCTCTTGAAGTTTTGATAGCATGCTAATTACCAACCAGTTTGGTCAAGACATATTTTTTGTTGAGGCTTTGTGAGTGAAGCACATCCTGGGAAGACATATGGCCGACACTTTGTGTTGATGTCTAAGTCCCAAAGTAGGGAGGGTGGTGTTGGTCATAGAGATCTAACCTCAGATACACACCTGGATCCCTAGGTTAATGGTTATCAAGTAAGCCTGATAGTACCTAAAGAGGCTAAAATATTTAGTCCATTTTATTCCTGTTGAGGTGGTAAATCCCCTCTGCGGACAGAGGCGATCCCACTAGCCCTAGAGTGGGACTAGCAACAATCGAAACACGCTACGATATTGAATCCTAGTTACAAAAGACAGAGCTACGATATATATCCTACCTCAAGTCCTACGTTGTTGTTGTCGAAGAAGCGTTGCTTCTCATTCCTAGCTTGACAGATCACAATCCTTCCGCTCACCACATCCGGACACCTATACACATGCAGAGAAGAAACGACAGCATACAACATAATAATTCAAACAAACAACTATCAATCAGCCGGAAAGGATTGAAATAAATTACATTACACAGATAAGCAATACAATAGTGGAACCAATAACGTAGTCGAGCATATATTAGAATGTGAAAGAAAGATTACAACCAAGTTCTGATGTCGCGTTCTTCCTTTGGCAGGGCTTCCAACGAAGCATGTCTCACAAAGCTTGTCGGGAATCTAGACAAGGCTCTCCTCTCTTACAGGGTTCTCCTTGGGTCTGCTCTCAATAGTCAATCAACTATAGTTTTCTTCCCAAATGTTCAGCTAGCTATAAAATAGAGAGGGCAGGCTTTTATAGAGGGAGAAGGAGAGGATAGGCTCCCTATAATCATGGGGGAGAGTCCTATCCCTTAGGAAGGTTCCATGAGAGGTGGAAAACCACTTCCTAATCAGGGAGATCCAGAGGCAAACAACCCAACCTCATATTGGTGATCCATTCTAAATTTGTTAGAACCAAACTTCCGCCTTCTATTGTTAAAAAGCATTCCTTAAAAGGCTTGGCGCAGGCATGACACAGAGACAGAGTGCCAATACAAAAACATGGATTTTTAGGGTTTTCCAGAGGAATTTTTCTTTAAGAGAAGTCTTGTCCTTATGCAGAAGGATGCCATTAAAGTGTTTTCAGGACATTTTACTGTTCACATATCATGGGAATAGTCCGCCAATGTACGGGACAAGGGATTGCAGGGATGGTGACAAAATTTTGTGTAACAAATGCCCCCTAAAGCATGAGGCCCAAGAGAGAGGGAGGGGTGAAATGCTTTATGAGAACGCGCCCAACTAAAAACACTGTCGTCGGAAAACCTGCGAATACAAATACAACTGATATCTCTGATACATGATATGTGGTATGGGCGCAGCCATGCATAATAGAGTGTATAAAAACCAGGATCCAAGGTATGGACATAACCATCCAGTAAATAAGGATTGATAAGTAGACTCAGGCATGGTCGCAACCATCCAATCGAATGAGTCATGTAATAAATCATAATAATCCACAAATAATACGCTACCTGGATGTTTATCAGACAAAATCCAGGGTCTTGCACTCCATCTCGACCCGAATAGAGTACAAGTTCAAGCATGCAAATATGTGAGCTGAAGTTGAACATGCAAGAACATCGTTTGATTACCAGCCAATAATGAAATTCGTTAACAGACACGAGAGGAACCATCAATAATGAAGATGGCTCTCAAGGTACAAGAGGTACAATCTACAGAATTTGAACAGTGAGTTGGTGTCGAAGACCCATAGAATCATCCGATCGAAGGCCAATAATGAAAACCTTGCGTCGAATGCAAAGAACCTTCCATTGAGGCATGCAGGCCCCAAGGTACCTGAAGGGAGTCTCTAGATTAGCTTCCTGGATTATGAGCTGAAGTCGACAGGAAGTGACCTTGATCGAAGGTGGGCCATAAAGTTTCCCACATCATTGACACGAGACAGAGGGACATAATGTTTGTGAATCAAGACCAACAGAGAATCAGAGGGAGGTTGAAAACTGCAGAGGTCAACTTCTCTTGAACATATCGGCAGCACAACATTGGATTTGGCAGTATTTGACATCAAAGGATCTGAGGTCATGGTGACGTGGCAAAGAGTAGATGAGCTGTCAAAAGAGATTACCCAAACCCATGGAAGTAAGCAGATAACGATATGAGATGTCCCCAACCCGACATGAATGCAGACAAGTGCCATGTTCAAGAGCGACATACTGCCGACACGAATAAAATACTGGTTCCATTTTCCCCACCATTTCTGGAGAGTACCCCAATTATTTTTTGAAAAAAAACTTGAAGGGGATAGCATGTGCTTGCGATATAAGTTTGTCCTTCAGACAAATCCAACCTAGTACATTTAACGAGCCCTAGGAAGGAGGAAATCGAGTAACGTCATTACGACAGAGTCTGACATCATCAGTTTTTAACGAGTCTGACAAAGGAAGAACTCGACGTCTTTTCATGTTTAGAGAGTTTGAAAAGATAGTGAAAAAGAAAACTCCAGCAGTCCCTTTCCGTAGATAGTCCCATAGATCCGAAAAGGTAGAAAACTATGTCTGAGAGAGCCTCCTAGTCGTGATAGGCTAGGGTATTCCTTTTTCGTAAATAATCTATCCCAGCCCAAAAAAGGGGTAAACATATACTGGGTAGACGTCGTTTTGCATCCAATTTAATGAGCTCAAAACGACAAGCGACTCGGTGATATTTTCAGTTTTAGAGAGTCAGAAAAGAGCTGAAAGGTGACTCCAGTAGTGACTTTTTCATCTTTTTACCGATTCTGAAAAAGTATAAAATACAACTCGTGTTGTCATCCTAATCGAGTGAAAACCTATAGCTGCACAAAAAGAAAGTGTAAAACCCATTTTTCGACAAAAATATAGTGAAATATCGGAAAAACAAGTCCCAAAACCTAATTTTGATTTTGAAAAGTTATAAATATGACCAATAGTAAAAACATATTTACTTTTTACCTTTTTACCTCTTTGCAGAGCGATAGTGAGCCATTTCTATTGTGATCTTGCGGTGACGACTGAGAGCAATCCAGTGGACGAAATCAGATCCCATCTTCTTCAAGTAAGAGCTGCTTCCATAAGCCATCTTTTAAGCCATATTTCATAGCTTTTAACTATCATTTGGTATCCCTGAGGGGAGGAATTGAAAATTTAGGGCCTCCACGGTTGGCGCAAGTATCAAGCACGGACCCGCACCAACTGACCCTTTTTCACATAGGGGCCGCGCCAGGTGGCGCGACTGTCAGCAAATAGCCGCACCAACTGCGCAACCCATCATTCCGCTCAAATTTAACAAAAATAGAGCCAATTAATTGTTTTTTTAAGTGCCCAGGGGATCTTACAATGTGTTTATGACCAAATTGATGAAATTACACAGCAAAAATGGTGATTGAATGGAAGGAAAGAGATCAAAGTGAGGAAGATGAGTTGGAAATGGGGAATGAGCAGTGCATGAATGCTCTCAGAAATTGCGGTTTGAATAAATTCTTCCTAACGCCATGTCTCCGGGCTCAGCCCGAACTACTGCAATATCTGATAAGTATTTGGGATGAGGACGAGGAGAAGTTTAAACTTCGAGATCAAGTACTTGAGCTCGAAGTGTTCAACGTATACTTCATCAATGGACTGTCTCGCAGGGGTCCAGTTCCTATCTTGACTGGCACCAAGCACTCAAGTGAAAACATGAAAATGGTCATGGAAAGAGTGTGCGCAGGGGCACGCAAAGGGTTAGGCAGCGGAAAGGTAGACATTCAGACCATTCCTGATCTAGCACTCAGAGTAGTGCTAGATACTATTACGTGGGCTGCAGGGTCACAAGCACTACACGAAGATACCAAGACACAACTCCTTCTCGCGTCAGAATGCATGAACCCAACAGTGTTTGACTGGGCCACAGCCGTGACTATGAACATCAAACGGCAACTAACCAAATGCAAAAAGACCAATCTAAAATAGTTTGGATATGGGTCCATTTTGGTATCGTTCTTCTTGGAACGACTACCTATCTTCCAAGGCTAGGGGGCTATAGTCCCGGATCCACCATTGAGAGAGCCACGGATGGCTTGATGGGCAGCATTGATGCCCAACGTAGGGGGTGTCCAGCAGATGTCATGGCGGCCCGAGTTCTTTGGATGGCTCCGACAACAGTTGATCGTCATAGAGGACTGTCCCTATGCGGGCACTGATTTCACTGGAGACCCAAACCTTCCTCTCCTGGAAGGAGAGGACTGGGATGAGGAGCTGGGTAAGATTATTTTTAATTTTATGAGTTTTATGATTTTTTTGTATACATGCATGTTTTAACAGCTGATCCCATATGTATGCAAATTTTTGCCTAGAGAGGCCCGCTAGAATGTCACCAGTGGCGAGGAGGACCCCTCTCGCTTATGACCCTTAAGTTGAGGGGGGAAAGGGGGATGAGCTTGTGTAGAACTTAGAGGGGATTGCTCGCAGTGTTCCAGACTATGCTCATCTCGCTGATGTTACCTTAGCTTATCAGAGGCACACCGTAGGGGTGCCGAGTCGTATCCACCACTTACTAAGGCGGTTGGTGCGGGTAGTGCCGTGCTACCATGAGCACCATGTTGATTAGTCACCTAGGATTTTTTATATGCATATTTTTTGAGAGACATGTTGTCTCCAGATGTAACTAAAACAAACATGTATATTTTTGGTTTTATATGATGTACACATTGCAAACACTCGACACATATATAAATACATCTATTTTCTACATGGATCTTGCTTACATATGATGATGTTTTTACATGTTATGAAAATGTCTAATACAATGTTATCTAATGTACCAGCTAAATAATCTGCATAAATAACGACCCAATGGAAAAGCTAAAAGTTCACAAAATGCATCAAACCAACATATTTTATTTTTACACAAGCTTAAAAGCACAAACACCAACTATGATTGAAAAAAATAGGCATGCCCCTAGCATGATGACTCAATTCGATGTGTACATGCCCCCCAAGCTTTAGTCCATAGGAAATGGAGTGAAGGTTCAAAACACAAGAGTAAGAGACTCGACATGAATTTTCCGAAATCTAACAAAACGCGAATTAAACGGGAACATGTTTCATTGTTTTAATGAGGTCGACACACTTAAAAGAAATATCCTCAAACCAGCTTGTTTCATTGTTTAGGTAGCTTGACAAAAGAAAAGGAACTATGCTCAGAGGAGCTCAAAGGAGCAGGTTCAGGGGAGGGAGAACTAGATGCAAAACGCTCGAGACAATTAGACATTGCCCCCAGGCCAGGTATAAACAAGGAATGATGATGTCCATCACTCCATGGCAGATCTTTGAGAGACATAGTCTCTACGATATCTTCGTCAGATGGAAGAACTTCTCTCAAAGGACTGAGCAAATCTACATCGTCGAGCCAAGGGGAGCGAGAATAAACATCAAGAGCCATGCTCAAAGGAGCATTATCAGCAGGGGGAGGATCTAATGCGGGAAAGATCTCACAATAATTGATTTCAAATGGGGTCAGAATCAACCTGTTTATGAGAAGGGATGATCCACGGGTCATCTAACCTAGAGACCATATTGACTTGAACAGTGTTCGGTGGTGGAATGGGAAAAATACCCATGAGAAAGGGGTCCTTGAAAAGATCAGGTCCTATACTGTCGGGGGGATTAGGAATTTGATCCATGTACGGTACGTTGTTCTCGAAGGATGAGGTGAAGAAAGACAACTGATCGACAGTAATAATTTGGCCCTCATGTGGAAATTTCAAAAGTCGAAAGAGGGTGGACGGAACACACAACATGGTGTGGGTCCAACTGTGATCGAGTAGAATATTATAGTTGAGTTTGGCATAAACAAATTCCACTTTGGCGGTGATTGTCTTACCTTGAAATGTAATCGGTAGACTCGCAAGAACACCCAAGGGTTTTGATTCCCTTCCATCGAATGCCTCAAGGGCATTGGGAGATGAATTCAGGGCTAGAGATCCAATGGCTTTCTAGCAAGCAGATGACATAACGCAGGTAGAGGCAATTTCATCCACAATGGCTCTGTGAATATTGAGGTCGTTAATACCGACTTGTATGATAAGCACGATCTGGTGCGGAAGTCGGGGGACAAAATTCTTTAGATCGAAGGTGAGAAGGCTAGAATCGGCAGGATCGATTCCGTCGATCGAAGATAACAACTCTGAAGTACTTCACATCGCGGAAGGCGCCTATGCTAAATCCTCAACGATGTTATAATGTTGAGCAGCACTAGCGTTCGGATTATAAGAATACTTTTGGAGAACACCTTTGGAAGGTGGCTGTATAATGGGTTCAACACTGGGGCCTTTCAATTTCAAGAGGACCAAAGGCAGGCGGGGGAGGAGGGCCAGCAATGACTTCCTTCCTAGCTGCCTGGCGTGATCCGGCATAATCCTTCAATCGAGTGGCAATAGAAACAAGTGCAGCACCATTCATCATGAAAACCTGAGACTAAAACGGTGCGGATGGAAAAGGCTGCCCGACCATCTGGGTCTGCTGAGATGGAAAAGGTTCCTTAAGACTGTCGGAGTTCACTTAGAGCCCTTAAGAATTTGACTAACCTTGGATCGTCTAGGACAATATTTGGTGTAGTGGTCTTCATCACAGATCAGGCAAGGGTACTTCGATTTTCGCTGTGAACCATCATCAGCATGTGGTTTGGACAATTCTGGTTTTGGGGCATTAGATTTGGCTTTGCCTTTTCCCTTCTTCTTCCCTTTGGAGGTCTTGTCCACAAGATTGGCCTAGACGACGTTGACCTCCGTGCTCTTACCAGAATCTGGGGTAATTTGAGGAGCAGAATTGTTGGAAGAATTCAATTTCTGCTTCCCATTGGAAGACTTGCGAGAAGTCTGAGAGACGGAACCAATAACACCATCTACTGATGGAGTAGCCATTGCTTTAGAGGTCCCTGGTTGTGGGGCATATTCAAGATGTCGTACAACGTGCCAGACTGAGAGTACACTAAATCGAGGTACTGGGCACGAGCAATGGCTTGTTCCTCAGTTACACATGCCCCCATAGCAATGTCTTGTGCAATCCTGTTGACAAAGGAGGTAGTGAACCAGTGAGTTAGCTGATCAGGAATGTCAAACTTGATCAGACAACGACGACGTCTCCACTCTTGAATGTGATCTGAAATATGAGTGGCTTTGTCCTGTTTCAGAGATGTCAGGAGATGCGTCTCGGCTTCGTAACGAACCGGTAATTGGAAATGCATTAGGAATGCCATGGATAGAGTATTAAAATCTTGAAAAATACCATGAGGTAGTTCTATATACCATTTAGCAGCAGCACCGGTGAGAGTGCGCTGGAAAATTCGTAGACGAATTGAGTCATCTATCCAAGAATTCGAAGAACACCATAAGTGGTATGTCATGACATGTGCTTGGGGGTCTTCTCCATATTTGCCCTCAAACTTAGGACAATCACCAGGCACCTTCGTCGGAACCAGAGGCCAATATGGATTATGAAGAATCAGATCATTGGTCAATTTGGACACATCCGATAACTCCAACGTGGTGAGGAAAGGTAATTGAGGATTAAAAGGCATGCCAGGTCCCCGATAAGGACTTGTACTTGTACTCCATCCTGGTTGAGCATAACTCTACCCCCATTAGTTCTGTCCTGGAGGATTCTAACCATAGGGAGTATAAGCCGGATAACAAGGTTGATATGGTGGTTGATAACCAGGATACGGGGGTTGATAACCAGGGTATTGATTCTAATTATATGTGGGCCTCGTTTGAGCAATGTATGGAGTATAAGTATAGCTTGGTTGTTGAGGGTAATAACTAGAACCTTGAGGCAGGTTGTAAACCGGTCGAGACTGACCTTGAACGTAATAGCCGCCTTGGGGTCGAATGAGCTGCTGGTAAGTGGGGCCCTTCTGAGTCGGATAAGTCGGGCACCCAGGTGGATTCGGTTGTGGTATAGAATAGATCGGTTTCTGAGCAGTGTTGATAGGCTGTGCAGGTTGTCCTGGTTGAACAGGTTGACCTGGTTGTGAAGGTTGCCCTATTTGAACAGGTTGACCTGGCTAATGAGGGACACCAAGTTTCCCTGGTTGAGCAGGTTGGCCTGATGGTGGGAGCGGGCCAGGTTGTGCCTGATAACCAGGTTGACCTATGACAGGACCATAAGATGGCCCTGGATGTGCAACATTTTGACCAATCAGAAAATGAGGCTGTTGAGGTTGCACCAAAGGTTGAGAAGGATGGGTTTTCCCCCCAAGACCGTATGGTGGTCCAAGTTGATACCCCGGTTGCCTTGCCGGTCCTTGAGGTTGCCCTGGTTGGACCATAGGGTGAGGCTACAGAGGTTGACCTTGAGGATTGTAAAACTGCCTTTGCGGGCCGTAAAGTAATCCCTATTGGCCCGAAGGTTGTCCCTGTAAGGGTTGTCCTTGCGGGTCATACGCATACCCTGGCTGGACCAAAGGTTGTCCCTGGAAGGGTTGTCCTTGTGGGCCAGAAGCATATCCTTGTTGAAACAAAGGTTGTCCCGAAAAGGGTTGCCCTTGTTGATTCGAAGGTTGCCCAAGCTGGGTAGATAGGAAACCGTTAATATACTGATAAGCATCATGAGCAGGAAAATGAAGGGGATTTCCCTACTCATCATATTGATATGGAAATACGTAAATCGGGGCACCATCCGCTCCATAATGGGAAAATTAAGGACGATTAAGATCCTGAGAGGACTGACCAACCTCGGAGATCGACGGTTGTAAAGATAGCCGGTACTCCTCGGGAGAAATGTTCTTGGGAATGGCAGAAGCTATATAAACGTCTTCAGGAACTGACGAGGTCCTAGTTGACTGACTAGTGACAACAGGCGTAGATCCAGCCACACAGACAATAGATCTAACAGGTGCTGATGTGAAAAAATGAGATGTTGTGAGAGGTGTCGATGGTGACATCCCTAATGAGGGAATGGTCGGATTCATGGATGGAGTCGATATTCCCATAGAGGCAATAGCAGCCATGACCTGACTTAAAGACCTATATCCATTTGGGAGTGTTGGACCAGGTGAAGACATAACAGAAGGTTTGGGGATGTCTTAGGGAAAAAGTTGGTAATCTTCACCAAAAGTAGGAATTTCCTCACTAGGATAAGGACTGGATGAGTCCATATCTGACCCTGCCGTAAGATCTTCTAAAAGATGACGGGGACTAGGAGGTATGATAGCAGCCAAGAAGGGTGATCCTAATGTAAGAGGAGGGAAGTGTTCCCCTACTCCAAATCCAAACCAAGCATTGGACAAGGGCCAATTGAAGTCAACTGGTCGTCCAAAGGGAAGTTCAGATATAACCGGTCCCCCGTCGAGAAACTCGGATACAATGGGCTGCTGATACTCAACAGAGGACTGGGAGACCTCTGATGAATCATCTGTATAAGGACTACCAGTAGACGAAACTGATGGTTCCGCCACTATGACTATAGCAAAAAAGAGGAAGATATCAAAAAAAAAAGACGCACAGGAAAAAACCAAGGCAAACAAAAATAGGCCGAAAAATCAATCTCTAAATGGGCGTGTGATTGTAGGTGATTAATTTTACCACATTGAAACTAGAAATTTTACTGTTTCATGTTTTAAGAGTCTAGAAATGAGTAAAATATGACTCTATCACTTTCAGTTTGGAAACAAGCGTGAAAGGACAAGCGCTTGATGATATTTTCAAGTTTATGGAGTCAGTAAAGATCAACATGACTGCTCTGGTAATCTAGGTAAATGTGTGTACCAGATATCCATGAACTGCCATATACACCTTGGTAAAAATGAAAGATAAATCAACCAAGGACTTGATGTACGTGCAGGTAATCTCCCCGAATGTTGTGTCCAGTGTATCACGGGTAAAAGGTGGCAGACTCGACTTCCTACAGATAAAGGATCGCAACCTAATGTGGTCTCCCTTTATATACGGGACGGTACGGGGAGCACAAGTCCGTACTAGCGCTGTCTGTAGCCAGATGGCAAGCGATAGCTGCTGGGATTAAAGACGCTGGAACACGTCTCTACCTTATACTACTAGATATTTTGTTATGTTTCAATGCTGCCTTAGGTTAATTCAGTAAATTTTAAAGTTGATCTTCAATTTACGTTTCAATTTCAAGGCCCTATCGAATGTTGGATCTCATAAAACCTCTAGATGCAAACTACATGCCACAAAATATCATTTTGTTCAATGAAGAGCTATCTATGGGATATTTGAGAGCTTTCAAATGACAACAAAATGAACACACAAAAACATCCACTACTGTTTCCAATGCAAGCTAATGAAACTAGAAAATTTTCTCTAGAGTTATATAGCACTAGTAATGCAAAAGAGCTTTCAATTTTCACTATGCCAATCGAAATGAAAAATACTTTGTTTTTGCATTTTTCAATATATTAGAGCAAATGCACTAAATGAATGAAAAACTAATGAAAACATCAATTTGAGAAATGGAAAAGAGAGAGCTGAAACAACACAAGTTCACTCAATCCAAACGCACACAATCAAGACTCAAACGGATGACGAAATCCCTCAAAGAGACTCAAACAAACCGTGTAATCTAGGCTTGGAGCCACACAAAACGAAACCGAATGAAAGAGAGGACAATCATCCAATTAACGCAATGATTCAATGGAATCCAGCAAGATGAGTGCAAAGAAGCAACAACGAAGTTGACCAGGAGAGTTGTAGAAATTACATGCACTAAGCATGCATATGTCCAATATCCACCTGATCTCACACTATTTAAATTTATGCAAGATACTGAATCTATTCCACTTGTTAATATTTTGCGGAAAAATTAATTGCACACACATGTGAAGCATAAACCAAATTTATCAATCGCACATAACACAAATTTTAACCGGGAAAGCCTGAAGCTGAAAAACCAAACTATATATTATGTAACATAGAGATCATATGACAATATCATACAAACATACAAAGCTTATCACAAGCCCTCAGTACAGTACAATCGTCATACACTAATCAGGCCCAATCTTGCAAATCCATACACCGATCTATGCCACCTGCTAGCCTGTCTCCACTGCGCAATCTCTGTTGAAGAATAGCTCTGAATGAATTCGAATTACTCCATCCTTGACTACACAATCCTCAATGGCATCTCCTCTGAGTGTTGGATGCAATCAATGCATCACTATAGTCACAACAGATAGTCTATCTTGCCCTTTCACCTATCTCTCCACTGGTCTCCACTGAAACTGCCATCCACCGAGTTAACTAATGTATTCTTCAGCTTGATTTAATGAGTTATTTATGAATTATTTAATCACTAATTCACTCTACCTCACTAGTGTATCAATTAGTTAAAATAGAAAATAATGCACTAACCGAGTCTAACTGAGTTAAACTGAATACAACTTCATAACTACTTCTTCCAACTGTGTCATAACTCTGCCACTTGAGTTCTAACTGAGTCCTACGTTGTTGTTGTCGAAGAAGAAGTGATGCTTCCCGTTCCTAGCTTGACAGATCACAATCCTTCCGCTCACCGCTTTCGGACACCTGTACACATGCAGAGAAGAAATGACAACATACAACGTAATAATTCAAACATGTAACTATCAATCAGTCGTAAAGGATTGAACTAAATTTCATTACACAGATAAGAAATACAATAGTGGAACCAATAACGTAGTCGAGCATATATTAGAATGTGAAAGAAAGATTACAACCAAGTTCCGACGTTACGTTCTTCCTTTGGCAAGGCTTCCAGCGGAGCGTGTCTCACAAATCTTGTTGGGAATATGGACAAGGCTCTCCTCTCTTACAGGGTTCTCCTTTGGTCTGCTCTCAATATTCACTCAGCTATATTTTTCTTCCCAAATGTTCAGCTAGCTATCAAATAGAGAGGGCAGGCTTTTATAGAGGGAGAAGGAGAGGTTAGGCTCCCTATAATCATGGGGGAGATTCCTACCTCTTAGGAAGGTTCCATGAGAGGTGGAAAACCACTTCCTAATCAGGGAGATCTAGAGGCAAACAACCCAACCTCATATTGGTGATCCGTTCTGAAGTTTTTAGAACCAAAATTTCTCCTTCTATCGTTAAAAAAAATTCCTTAAAAGGCTTGGTGCGGGCATGACACAGGGATAGACTGCCAATTGGCGCGCCCAGTAGTGTGATTTTTCCCCATTGGCACGAGGGATGAACTGGATACCCGCGCCAATGCCAAAACATGGATTTTTAGGGTTTTCAGGGAATTGTTCTTCAGGAGAATTCGTGTCCTTATGCAAAAGGATGCCATTAACGTGTTTTTAGGACATTTTACCATTCACAGATCACAGGAATAGTCCTCCAATGTAAGGGATGAGTGATTGCAGGGACGATGACAAAATGTTGTGCAAAAATTCCCACTCGGATATATTTCCCTGGTCAGGAATATAGTTCGTGGCATTGTGGTACCTAAATTGTTGAGAGACACTGGATAGATTTCCCTGGTCAAGAATCTAGTCTGTGGCATTTTGGTACCTAAAATTTTGAGAGACCTTGGATAGATTTCCCTGGTCAAGAATCTAGTCCATGGCATTGCAGTGCATAAACTCTTCATAGTTCATATGTTTTTATATCCTCCATGTACTTGTACATATAAACATGAATACCTCCCTAGTTAAGAGGGAGTGTTGAATAATGTAACTAGGTTCGATCTTCATTTGAGTCACAATGTATTGCACTTATGAAAAATAATTTACTATCGTTGAATTATTCAAGCTGGGTTTCATTCTTGGGTCAATTTTCAAATAGGTCAAAGAACCCATTATGTGCTCTAGGAATTTTTTTGTTGAGTCAGAGTGAAAATTATTGTTGGATGAAACCCTTCTTGGGCTCCTTAAAGTCAAAGGAAATTTTTTAGTACTCCTTCCCATCAATTTAGCCTCCTCATCTAATCGTCCCACAAGTCGCCTAACTCTATATAAAGACACTTCTCTTTATATGATCATGTAGGCTCATTTTGGAGACATCAACGACTATATATACCCAGCTAAAATCATTCTATTTCGGAGGTAGAAGAGTGATTCGGTTCTGAAATTATACGTCTGAGTTATAAAGTTTGGCCGAGATCCTAGAATGACATAGTGAATTAAGTACCTATAGTCTTAAGCCTAGCCGAGGTCCTATAGTAACATGAAAAGGCAAGCATCTAAAGCCTGAAACTTAGCTAAGGTCGTGAAGTAACATAATAAAGCAAGAATCTGAAGTCTGAAGGTTATTCATGGTCCTATAATGACATAATGATGAAAGCACCTGAATTCTGACGCTTGACATAAAGGAGAGTTAGTCAAGGTTTCGTAATGACATAGTCTGAATTCTGAGGCATCCGAAAATTACAATGAAGATAGACACCCGAAGTGATATCAGAGGTTTTAGAGTAAGCTGAGAATCTGAAGCATAAGAGTGTAAAAAGGATAAGTAATTCTAAAAAGATGAAAGATGATGACTTGATGGAGGAAAGGAGGACGTTTTCTTGGTCTTGGTTGTCTCACTATCCTACGAATCTATTGAAGACTTTGTGACTAGGTTTTCTTCTAAAGAGAGGTTTTGCCCTGGTAGCACAACTATTTCTCATGTCCTCTTTCTATTTGTTTGGAATTAGTCTTGATGGTAAGATAAGATAAATTGAAAGAAAGAAAAGAATAACGAAACATCAAAAGGTAATGTCATAATAAGAGAAATCAATTAACTATCCACCTCTTTGAATTTATCAACAATATTTTCATTTGTATCATTGAATAATTTTTCATTTATGTGATGTAAAGGAGGTTTACCCCTAAAATAGGTTGTTTCTCAAGTCATTTATCTATCTTTCTTCTATTTTGTGAGTTGGTTTCATAACATATGGTATTAGAGCTTTTGATTCTAGGGTTTGTTGCTTCAAACATTTCACTTTAGTATTTTTGCTATAATTTCGACCATGTCGAGCCAAATTTTTGGTGAACTTCGTGTAAAAATTTCAGATCTTGGTTGGCTATATTTTCTAAGATATGGTTCGAAGAAGTTAGGGCTTTTGCAGGCTCCGAAATTCAATCTCAAACAGGTGACCTAGGGAAAATTGTCATAACTTTCGCTCTAAGCATCGGATTTGAATTGCATAAGAAGTGTCTGAAATTGAACGTTTTTTTTTTTTTTGTATATCATTATTAGGGACAAAGGTAAAAACAGTGACATGTGGCACTCCGTACAAGTTCACTCTACTGAACCAATCTATAATCAGGTCATCGTGGGATATTGGGCATGAATTTTTCTTGAAGAATCCAATATTGGTCGAACTTGTGGCATTGGAAAGAATACTTAGAGTGATACCATAGGAAAAAAATTTAGACCTTGGAGATATGAAATTATAGAGAGACAACAGTTTCAATATCTAGTCCCAAAAAACAAGAAAAAAGGTGTGTATATTTTTTTGATTTGCAACTCTTTTGTTTGAAAAAGAAGTTTGAAGTGATTCAAAGGGTATAGAGAAGCATAAATATAATTATTTCATTAAATTATGCCTCAAAATAAAACAAAAAATACATACCAAGTAAGCAACCATAAAGCTCTAATTTGATGCATGAAGAAGAGAAAGAAATGTAATATGATATATTAAAATTATGACCAAGTGCAAAAAATTGCACTCTCATAAAGAGTAACCAAAAATAAATTGGAAGTGATGATGAATTTTAATATAGATGGTTTAAAATGGAACATGGATGGTTTAGAATCAAAAATAAAAAGATAAATGGAAGGTTTGAAGGATGGTTTAAAAGTGGAAATGAAAGTTTTAAGGATGGCTTAAAGGCAGAAAAGGAAGGTTTGACAAAGTTGCTACAATAAATGCTTCCTAGTGGTGACAAGGTACTCCATGAAACCCATGATGAAAAAAAAAAGGAATGTTAATCGTGATTTTAGAGACTAACTTTGGATTGAAGACTAACCATATTCCAAAGATCAATATGAGGAATTTGGATGGAAATGATATGATAACATGGATACTACAGATGGAGAAATTATTTGATATATATGCTTTGTCGAACACATGAAAGGTACACATCACATCTTTATATTTAGAAAAAAATCATTATGTGTGGTATCGATGGCTTTGTTCTCATAAATAAATTCTCGTTTGGAAAATTTTTTCAGAAGAATTGGTGGCACATTATGAGTATACAAACAAAAATACCTTCTTTAGCCAATTGAGAAATATCAAACAAAAGGATTCAATGGTGGAGCACATTGAGGACTTCTAAATATTTAATATCGAGTTAAATGATATTTTAGAGGAGCATAGGATTGATGTTTTCATAGGGAATTTAAAGGATAGCATCCAACATGAGATTCACCTTTGGGAACTTAATTCATTGGAGAAGGCATTCAAGGTTGCAGGAAAAGTTGAAAGCAACATTATGGAAACAAGGAAGTCTACCACACACAACTATAATGATGGAATTGTTGTTGTTACTATCCTTCCACAACCTACAAGGTTGAAACCACAATAAATGGAGGAAAAAGGAGAAAAAAGTGTGTGTTACAGTTGTGATAACAAAGACACTAAAGATCATAATTGCGTTGAGAAGAAACTATTTTACATAGATTGTGAACATGATGAAGAAAAGGAACGAGAAGCATCAAAATAAGAGGATATACACTAGGAACCAACTCCCAAAAAATAATAAATGAATCTGACGATATCTTGTAACGCATTGTAGGTAATTATCACTGCTCAAACTCTCAAGATAGAAGGATATATAAAGAAGAAAAAGGTAATAGTGTTTAATGATTCAGGTAGTACCCATAATTTTATTCATTGTAATAGAGCCAAGGAATTGAATTTATTTCTATATCCAGCACTAGAGTGTCAAGTGATGGTTGCAAATGGAGGAACTATAAATTGCTTTGGAAAGTTCCATAATATAAAGATAACCATGGGAGAATATGTATTAAATAATCCAATGCTTCCCATTCCAATGGGTGGTGCTGATATTGTACTAGGATTCCAATGGTTACAATATTTGGGGACGATAACTTTTAGTTTTCAAGAAATTTTCTTGAAATTATTTTGGGAAGGAAAGGAAATTCAATTAAGAGGTATCACAGGGAAATCTAGGAAGATAATCAACTCTAATGGCATGACAAATATTTTGAAGAAGGAACAACGAGGGGTAATTGCACAAGTGTGTTCAATAGATATTCAAACATCTAAGACATCCATTTCTCTAGATCTTAAAAATTCTTGGAAAATCATTCCAAGGTGATTGAGACTCCCAAATATCTCCCACAATTTCATGATTATGATCATGCCATTCACTTGATTTAGGAAGTGTTCCTCCAAACATCAGGCCTTACAGATATCCCTATGGCCAAAAGAGTGAAATTGAATGCATGGTTGCAGAAATGCTAGAGGTCAGTATAATTCAACCTATTCAAAATTTTCTCTCTGCTCTAGTAGTATTGGTGCATGAGATGGATGGATCATGGCATATTTTTCTAGATTATAGAGATCTCAACAAGCTTGTTAATAAATATGAATTTACCATTCATGTCATTGATGAATTGTTGGATGAATTAAAGAGGAAATGTGTCAAGCATTGGTCTTAGCTACACCAGACTTCACAAAAACCTTTATCGTGGAATTTGATGCCTCAGGAAATGGAATTGATGTTGTTTTAATGCAAGAAGGAAGATCCCTTTCTTTTGAAAGTTGTCCAATCAAGGGAAATTATTAATTTCAGAGTATATCATTAAGTGGAAGAACTTTCTCGTTGAAGATTCCACATGGGAGGATGAGAATTTTATACAGAAGCATACGAAACAACTCAAACGTTGAGGATAGAAATTTTTTGAAGGATAGGGACATTTTAGGTCCCTATAATATGCCATTTTAGTGTAGCCTCCTATTGTTATTTTTGTTCCCATGTAGCCTCCGTATTGTTATTGTTGTGCCCCATAGAATCCCACTATTATTATTGTTGTACCCTTACATTATTATTGTGGTGTAGGCTCTAATTATATTTTGACCCCTTAGACTCCTATATATACCAAGGAGGTATTTTCATTTCTATAATTGAATGTTGAAATATTGTCATTGATGGCAAAGGAGGCAAGACTGTGCAAAGAGGTAATTCACTACCAAGCAGAGGAAGGCAAAAGAGGCACAGCGAAAGCAATAGAGGCAGTAAGAAGAAAGTCAAAATGTAACAATCATAGAAGAAAAGTGAAGAACCGTTATCGAAAGGTAGAGACAGAGGCAGAGCGAAAGAAGCAGCAGAGGCAGAGGCAGAGACTAAGTGACAGAGGCAGAGAGCCGTTACAAAATTCCGGGAATCACACACTCCAACCGACGTTATACATATAATACATAATCCTTATTCTGGGAATCGCTTAACTCCAGCGGCAATGCAATGCATATAATACAGAACCATATTCCGGGAATCTCACACTCCAACCGGCGTTATACAACACAAATATTATTCCGGGAATCGCCTACCCCGATAGAGGATACATATATATATCCATCATCTTACATATAAATGCCGTTCATTACGTATGCTGCAAAGGACCAAGGCATATATATTATGTTATATAAGTGGAGCACATAAAACAAAGTTTATAAGGTGGGACCCCTCCCCAATCGCAATCGGAGATCGCAAGGGCAGCAGAACATGTAACCAACAGGAAGTTGCGATTGCGATTGAAGTTCGGACCCAACGAGTCTATAAATCATGGTTAACATATATTTGAGTTCCAGGTCTAATCGCATCGGCACTGGTCAATCGCATCGGAGAATATATGAGTTGCGATTGCGATTGGAAGTCCGGACCCGATGGAGGTATGAATTATAATTCAAACGTGTTTGAATTCCTTTCCCAATCGCATTGGCAAAACACAATGAACAGTGGCCAATCGCAACACATATTAAAAGACTTGCGATTGCGATTAAGAGTTCGGACCCGATGGGTGTATTAATGATGGTTTATATATATTTGAATTCCGGCTAATCGCATCGGAGATTATAAGAGCGTCGGAACATATGTTAAAGACTTGCGATTGCGATTGAAGCCCGGACCCGATGGGCTTATAAATTATGATTAACAAATGTTTCAATTCCATGTTCCAATCGCATCGGCACTGGTCAATCGGAACACATGTTAAAGACTTGCGATTACGATTGAAGCCCGGACCCGATGGGCTTATAAATTATGACTAACAAATGTTTCAGTTCCATGGTCAATTGCATCGAAGGTAAAGTGGATCATCGGAACATCACAACAGAAAGTTGCGATTGCGATTGAGATTCGGACCCGATGGACTGATAAACTGTGACTTGATAGGTTTGAGTTCCGGAACATGTTAACAAAGATTTGCGATTGCGATTGAAAGGCCGGACCCAATGGGTTTATAAGCCAAGACTGATATATGTTTGAAGTTTCGCCATAACAGTGAATAATCGCAATCGGAAGAGGCTGAGGAGTGATACATCGCATCGGAAATATCGGCGAGTGAGCCCGAAAGGAGTTCTTATTTGTTTAAAGAGTTTTTATTATATAATGACGAGAATTGATTTAAGTCTTTTTAAAAGGAAGGTTGTATGTATGCCGAGTGTTGAAATTAATTATATATATATGAAAGGGCGCTGTTATATATATATATATAACGCTGTTGCGATAAGTCGTGTGGTCTGTAGACCCACGGGCCTCAGCTTAACGGGAGGGCGATTCTTAATATACAATGACTGTGATATATGTCCGTTCCGCTTGCGGAAAGTTCCACATCAACAAGACACTTGCTGCAAGTCAGCAGTCACGTATTTTTCTAAGAGGCACTGATATAAAAGCATTGTTTCACGTATGCAGCAAATACACCACAGCAGAGGACAGAAAAGCATACAGTCACAGAAAAGACAAATGCGCAGCAAACCAAGAGACAAAATAAGTGAGCTGGAATTCACATTGTAATTCGAATGTAAATGGTTTAATTGTTTTTATTTTTTGTGATGCATTGGCAAGTCTCCGAGAGAAAACAAACTCCCACTGTAATGTTCAAATTGACACCTACAGTTATAATTTCTGAGTAAGCTGATAAAAGGAGTGAGAAGGCAGAAGGCAAAGAGACATGACTTTCCATTTCGAATTCCAAGCAGAATACAAACAGTCATGTGAGGAAATCTATAAATAATATCATCTTGATATTCAAAAAAAAAAAAGAGAGAGTAAATCAAGAGAAGGCAGAATATAGAAGAGTGAGGCAGAGAAGATTAAGAAAAGCAGAACAGAAGGAGAAGCTACAGAGCAGGGCTGATATCTGAGGTAAATCAGCAAACTTTCAGTTTGATAAATTGAGGAAGTTGGAGCTTCCCTATCAAGTTGCAGCTTGATAGTCGTCAGTTGTAGCTGATTGAGGTTGGAGCCTCCTGTAGGTTGGTGCCTGCAGAAAACTGAAGGGAGTTGGTGCTTCCTTGCAAGTTGTAGCTTGCAGAATTGAGGTAGGAGCCTCCTGTAGGTTGGTGCCTGCAGAAAAACAGTGGTGAGAGGGAGTTGTAGCTTGCCTTTGCATCACAACAATAATAAGATGTGGTTTTCTCCCTTTATGGGTTTCCACTTATATCTGGTGTCTCTGTGCATGATATTTATGTATTGATCTGATATGTATCATTTTCTTAATACCTACTGCTCTCATATTAAGTCCACTGCTCTATTAAACTAATACTTTCTGATTACATTCTAAAATTACTCTCACATCAAATTGAGTTTGAAATGAAGGTGTAAATAAGTTTAATGAAAAGTTTTAAAAGATCAGGAATGTATTAAACTGATTCACCCCCCCTCTCAGTTTAATTAGAGGTTCAACAATTGGTATCGGAGCCAAGTTCTTTTGTACAAGTCTAACAACTGAAAGGAGATCCTAGGTTCCCAAGATGGCTAGTAAAGAAGGATGCTCAACCAATAAAGCCCCTTTCTTCACCGGTGAAAATTATGCCTTTTGGAAAATAAGAATGAAAGCTTATATAATGTCCTTAGGATTAGAAGCTTGGGATGCTGTGGAAATTGGATATGTCACAAAGTCAACTGATACAGAGAAAGAAGCTAAAGAAAGCTTTGTAGCTAATGCAAAAGAAATGAATGCAATCTTAAATGGACTATGTGAAGCTGAGTTTATCAAAATAATGCACAGTAAGACTGCCAAAGATATGTGGGACACTCTTGAGAATATCCATGAGGGAAATAAAAAGGTTAAGACTGCCAAACTTCAAGTATATAGAGCCCAGTTTGAAAATTTAAAAATGAATGATGATGAAGATGTTGGGAGCTTCTTCTTAAAAGTTGCAGAAATTGTTAACGGTATGAAAGCTCTTGGAGAAACAATACTAGAAGGTATAATTGTACAAAAGATTCTAAGATCTCTTCCATCCAGATTCAATCCCAAGGTGTCTGCAATAGAAGAAACAACTGATTGGGAGACCTTGACCATGAACCAACTACTAGGAAATCTTACAGCATATGAGATGAGGCTCCCACAGAAGAAGCCAAGTACAAGGGAAGCAACATTCAAAACAGAAAAAAAGAAAGAAGAAAAGGAAGACATATGCTCCTGCTCTGATGAAGAAGAGGCTAAATTTGTGAAGAAATTGGATAGAGGATCAGGTAGATACAAAGGCAAACTTCCTTTTAAATGATTTAACTGTGGAAGAGTTGGACATTATGCTGCTAGATGTCCTCACAAGAAAGTAAGAAATCAAGCTCAAGAATCAGACAAAGACACATCAAAGAATTGGCAGAAAGGAAAGAAATTCAGCAGAAAATCCTTCTATGCTCAGCAAGACAATAGTGCATCTGAAGACTCGGATGAACTCTCAGGAGAAGAGGGAACCTCTGAATTTTTATTAATGGCCATAGAAGATCTTGAAGGACTCCCGCTAGAAGAAAAAGAAGAAGGGGAAGTCGATCTTGAGGGGGAGCTAAGAAGTGCTCTGGAGGAGATTGACAGACTCAAACTAAAATGCAGAAAACAAAAAGAGATTCTCCTCAAATGTGTGAAAGAAGAAAAAAATTTAGAAGTCCTCATGCAGCTGAAGGTAAAGCTTGAAGAAGCCAAAAAGATAGAAGATATATTACTTCAGCAAATCAAAGATAAAACTTGAGAACAAGAGAAGCTGGAAGAAGAAATTATGTGTCTGAGAAGGAAATTAGAAAGTGCTCAACAGAAAGTTTCTATATACCCTTCTCAAATGACAAGTTCTAGTAGGTTGAATGAAATCTTGGATGCTCAAAGATCTCCTCTAATAAAAACTGGGATAGGCTATGAAGGAGAATCAAGTAAAGGCAAAGAAAAGAAAAACAAAAATATAATTTTTGTGAAAGCAAAGAAGGCTGATGAAGCAGCTCAAATAATTCCTACAAAGGAAGAAACATGTAATGAGAAAGACAGAGACCAGAAGAAACCTCTAATAACAAAGATTGTAACAAATACTAAGACAACAAAGGAAGGATCATATATTCTTGATTATATCAAATTTGGAAGCCATCAAAGGAGATTCTTGCCTCCTATGAAGAATGCCACCTGTTATGTCTGCCACAAGCCGGGACACATTGCTGCATATTGTCATGCAAGGAGGAATGATTCAAACCAGCAAAAGATGGAAGCATGGAAGAGACAACCTTACATCAGGTATGCAAGTAATTTCTATGGTTATTGTTTTTATTGTAAGGATTTTGGCCATAGAATTATTGAATGTAGAAAGTATGGACAAAGACTGATGTTCAATACCTCAAGGAGGTTTATGAGTCAAAGCAATTTTGTTCATGCTCACAATTCCGCGAAAACTATACTCAAATGTTGTATATGCAATCAAATTGGGCATATATCTTCCAAGTGTTCTCTAAAGGAATATAATTCATCACCTCACAAAAGATACCAAACAAAAGGGGGCCTCCAGTGGATAAAGAAGGCGAATAAATGTGACTTGGCTTTAACTGCTCAAGATTTGAAGAGTCAATGGTATTTGGACAGTGGCTGCTCTAAACACATGACAGGAGATAAAAACAAGTTTATTACTCTTGATGAAAATAAATCTGGCAATGTTACTTTTGGCAATGATAAATCAGGTAAGATCAAGGGAAAAGGCTCAGTCAGCATAGATAATGGAAGAGGAAAGGCCCAAGATGTACTATTTGTAGATGGGCTGAAAGCAAATTTACTGAGTGTCAGTCAGATGTGTAACAAACGCTGTGAAGTTCTCTTTAGAGCACAAGACTGTGAAGTCAGATCAAGCACAACAGGAAAGACTCTGCTCAAAGGTGTCCGAACAGAGAGTAATGTGTACATAGTAAAAGAGGAGGATGAAGCCTGCCATCTGAGCAAACTTGAAGAGTCATGGTTATGGCATAGGAGATTAGGACATCTCAGCTTCGACCATATCATCAGACTGAGTAAGAAGAAAGCTGTCAGAGATATGCCTGAAATAAAGAGGCCTTCAAATACCATATGCAAATCTTGTCAATTTGGGAAACAAACTCACACATCCTTTAAATCTAAAGATGAGCTATCAACTAGAAGACCACTCCAACTTGTGCACATGGATCTGTGTGGACCTGCAAGAACTAAAACACCAAGTGGAGAATCCTACTTCATGTTGATAATAGATGATTTCTCCATAATGACATGGGTTGCTTTTCTCAGAAACAAATCAGAAGCACTGGAAAAGTTTAAGATATTCAAAGCATTAGCAGAAAATCAAACTGGATGCAAGCTGAAATGTATCAGATCGGACAGAGGAGGAGAATTCACAGATTATGACTTTGTAGACCTATGTAATGAACATGGAATAAAGCAACAATTTACTATTGCAGGGACACCTCAGCAGAATGGAGTAGCAGAGAGACAAAACAGGTCTGTACAAAAAATAGCCAGAGCTATGATGCAAGAGAATAATATTGCTCAAACCTTCTGGGCAGAAGCAGTACACACAGCAGTACATATCCTTAATAAAGCCCACTTAAGGCCAAGCAGTGACAAGACTCCATATGAACTATGGCATGGAAAGCCAGCTTCAATAAAACATTTCAGAGTCTTTGGTAGCAAGTGTTACATAAAGAATAATGATGAAAACCTTGGGAAATTTGATGCAAGAGCAGATGAAGGATATTTAAGGGATATGCCTCCAAAAAAGGGCACAAAGTTACAACAAGACTTTCTTTAGGCCAGTTGAAAGTATTGATGTGAGATTTGATGAAGAACTTCCAAACAATACTAGAGATACAGACTGCTGCAGTACATCAGACAACAATGAAGAAGAAGACCAGAATGATGATGAAACCAACAAGACAACAGAAGATGCAGAGCTGAGCTCAAAAACCCCCTCAAGATACACTCAGAAGAATCATCCTGAAGATCAGATCATAGGAGACAAGAAAGCAGGAGTCCAGACAAGAAGGCAGCTAACAAAACAAACAGAAGAAGTATACATAGCCATGTTATCACAAATAGAGCCAAAGAATTTAAAGAAGCCAGCAAGGACAAGTATTGGATAAAAGCAATGAATGAAGAATTGGACCAAATTGAGAAGAACAATGCCTGGGAACTAGTTCCTAGACCTATTGAGAAAAATATCATTGGTTCAAAATGGGTATTCAAAAACAAAATGAATGAGCAAGGACAAGTAATCAGGAATAAAGCTAGGCTGGTCTGCAAAGGATACTCACAAATAGAAGGACTTGATTATGATGAAACATTTTTCCCTGTAGCTAGAATGGAAGCTCTCAGAATGTTCCTGGCATTTGCATGCTATCAAGATTTCAAGGTATATCAAATGGATGTAAAATCTCCTTTTCTTAATGGTGATCTAGAAGAAGAAGTGTACATGGAACAACCAAAAGGTTTTTCATTGACAGATAAAGAAGACTATGTATGTAAACTGAAAAAGGCCCTATATGGACTGAAACAGGCTCCTCGTGCTTGGTACTCAAGACTGGATAAATATTTGCAAAAACAGGGTTTTAAGAGAGGTGGAGTAGACAAAAACCTATACATAAAAGCCCATGAAAATGAACTTTTGATTGTTGTAGTGTATGTTGATGACATTATGTTTGGAAGCAACAAAGATGATCTAGCAAAAGGGTTTGCTGATGAAATGAAAACAGAGTTTGAAATTTCTATGATCGGAGAGCTCAGTTTCTACTTGGGACTACAAATTCAGCAAAAGAACACAGGTACATTTATTTCACAAGAAAAATACATAAAAGAAATGTTGAAAAAGTTCAAAATGGAGGATTGCAAACCTGTGTCAACTCCCATGACCACAGGTTGCAAGCTGTGTGCTGCTAATGATGGGTTTGCTGACATAGATCAAAGACTTTACAGATCCATGATTGGAAGTCTATTGTATCTGACTGCATCAAGACCAGACATCATGCTAGCAGTAGGATTAGTGGCTAGATATCAAGCAGCACCTAAACAAAACCATCTTCTGGTAGTCAAAAGAATATTCAGATATCTACAAGGAACAATACAGTATGGACTTTGGTATCCTAAAAGCAAAAACTTCACTTTATCAGCATACACAGATGCAGATTGGGCCAGCTGTGTGGATGATAGAAAGAGTACAAGTGGAGGTGCATTCTATCTAGGAGAAAGTCTGGTGGCATGGCTAAGCAAGAAACAAACATCCATCTCTTTGTCTACAGCTGAAGCAGAATATATAGCAGCAGCAGCATGTTGTACACAAGTCATGTGGATGAAGCAAACTCTTCAAGACATGAAGGTAAGCATTGATGAACCTATCTCAATCAAATGTGATAATACAAGTGCTATAAGTATATCTAAAAATCCTGTACTTCACTAAAAAACTAAACATATTCCAATAAAGTATCATTTCCTCCGAGAACAAGTGGCTCAGAAGATAGTAAAGCTGGAATATGTACCAACGAAAGAACAGACAACTGATATATTTACCAAACCTCTTGCTAGAGAACCATTTCAATACTTGAGAGATAAACTAGGGGTAGTATCTGCAGATGCTACTCTCTGATATAAAGAGAAAGCACAGTCTCAGGGGGAGAACAAAACAAAGATATCATTCCAGGGGGAGAACAGCCAGCAAGATAAGCATAAAACAAGTCCACAGGATCAGCATTATCAATAGTATCAGCATTCAGAAGCAACAAGAACCTTTCAATCGTAAAATGCATATTACAGGCACTACAAATGAAACACAACTATAAAACATATATCGGCTCACTATACCAAAGTGTTCTCTCAACAAGTTTCATACATCACTCTGGAGCAGCATAGTCCAATTTCAGCAGAAGAGGACCTAAACGTAACTCAGAGAAAGGAAATACAACGACAGAACCCATACGGAGAGATGAGGCATCGTCCTTTGCCATTGATGTCAAAGGGGGAGGAAGAACAAACAACAAGAGAAAGAGAAAGCAAACAGAGAAAGTGGATTGCCATCAATGCCAAAGGGGGAGACTGTTGGAAATATTGTCATTGATGGCAAAGGAGGCAACACTCAGGCAAAAGAGGCAGCGCTGTAGCAAAGGAAGGCAAAAGAGGCACAGCGAAAGCAATAGAGGCAGCAAGAAGAAAGTCAAAATGTAACAGTCATAGAAGCACAGTGAAGAACCGTTATTGAAAGGTAGAGACAGAGGCAGAGCGACAGAAGCAGCAGAGGCAGAGGCAGAGACTAAGTGACAGAGGCAGAGAGCCGTTACAAAATTCCGGGAATCACACACTCCAACCGGCGTTATACATATAATACATAATCCTTATTCCGGGAATCGCTTAACTCCAGCGGAAATGCAATGCATATAATACAGAACCATATTCCGGGAATCGCACACTCCAACCGGCGTTATACAACACAAATATTATTTCGGGAATCGCCTACCCCGATGGAGGATACATATATATATATCCATCATCTTACATATAAATGCTGCGCATTACGTATGCTGCAAAGGACCAAGGCATATATATTATGTTATATAAGTGGAGCGCATAAAACAAAGTTTATAAGGTGGGACCCCTCCCCAATCGCAATCGGAGATCGCAAGGGCAACAGAACATGTAACCAACAGGAAGTTGCGATTGCGATTGAAGTTCGAAACCGACGGGTCTATAAATCATGGTTAACATATATTTGAGTTCCAGGTCTAATCACATCGGCACTGGTCAATCACATCGGAGAATATATGAGTTGCGATTGCGATTGGAAGTCCGGACCCGATGGAGGTATGAATTATAATTCAAACGTGTTTGAAGTCCTTTCCCAATCGCATCGGAAAAATACAATGAACAGTGGCCAATCACAACACATATTAAAAGACTTGCGATTGCGATTAAGAGTTCGGACCCGATGGGTGTATTAATGATGGTTTATATATATTTGAATTCCGGCTAATCGCATCGGAGATTATAAGAGCGTCGGAACATATGTTAAAGACTTGCGATTGCGATTGAAGCCCGGACCCGATGGGCTTATAAATTATGATTAACAAATGTTTCAATTCCATGTTCCAATCGCATCGGCATTGGTCAATCGGAACACATGTTAAAGACTTGCGATTGCGATTGAAGCCCGGACCCGATGGGCTTATAAATTATGACTAACAAATGTTTCAGTTCCATGGTCAATCGCATCGGAGGTAAAGTGGAGCATCGGAACATCACAATAGAAAGTTGCGATTGCGATTGAGATTCGGACCCGATGGACTGATAAACTGTGACTTGATAGGTTTGAGTTCCGGAACATGTTAACAAAGATTTGTGATTGCGATTGAAAGGCCGGACTCGATGGGTTTATAAGCCAAGACTGATATATGTTTGAAGTTTCGCCATAACAGTGAATAATCGCAATCGGAAGAGGCTGAGGAGTGATACATCGCATCGAAAAGATCGGCGAGTGAGCCCGAAAGGAGTTCTTATTTGTTTAAAGAGTTTTTATTATATAATGCCGAGAATTGATTTAAGTCTTTTTAAAAGGAAGGTTGTATGTATGCCGAGTGTTGAAATTACTTATATATATATGAAAGGGCGTTGTTATATATATATATATATATATATATATATATATATATATAACGCTGTTGCGATAAGTCGTGTGGTCTGTAGACCCACGGGCCTCAGCTTAACGGGAGGGCGATTCTTAATATACAATGACTGTGATAAATGTCCGTTCGGCTTGCGGAAAGTTCCACATCAACAAGACACTTGTTGCAAGTTAGCAGTCACGTATTTTTCTAAGAGGCACTGATATAAAATCACTGTTACACGTATGCAGAAAATACACCACAGCAGAGGACAGGAAAGCATACAGAGCAGAAAAGAGTCAAAACACAGTCACAGAAAAGACAAATGCACAGCAAACCAAGAGACAAAATAAGTGAGCTGGAATTCACATTGTAATTCGAATGTAAATGGTTTAATTGTTTTTATTGTTTGTGATGCATTGGCAAGTCTCCGAGAGAAAACAAACTCCCACTGTAATGTTAAAATTGACACCCACAGTTATAATTTCTGAGTAAGCTGATAAAAGGAGTGAGAAGGAAGAAGGCAAAGAGACATGACTTTCCATTTCGAATTCCAAGCAGAATACAAACAGTCATGTGAGGAAATCTATAAATAATATCATCTTGATATGCAGAGTGAGTTTTTTTTTAATGAAGAGAGAGTAAATCGAGAGAAGGCAGAATATAGAAGAGTAAGACAGAGAAGATTAAGAAAAGCATAACAGAAGGAGAAGCTACAGAACAGAGCTGATATCTGAGGTAAATCAGCAAACTTTCAGTTTGATAAATTGAGGAAGTTGGAGCTTCCCTATCAAGTTGCAGCTTGATAGTCGTCAGTTGTAGCTGACTGAGGTTGGAGCCTCCCGTAGGTTGGTGCCTGCAGAAAACTGAAGGGAGTTGGTGCTTCCTTGCAAGTTGTAGCTTGCAGAATTGAGGTAGGAGCCTCCTGTAGGTTGGTGCCTGCAGAAAAACAGTGGTGAGAGGGAGTTGGAGCTTGCCTTTGCATCACAACAATAATAAGATGTGGTTTTCTCCTTTTATGGGTTTCCACTTATATCTGGTGTCTCTGTGCATGATATTTATGTATTGATCTGATATGTATCATTTGCTTAATACCTGCTACTCTCATATTAAGTCTACTGCTCTATTAAACTAATACTTTCTGATTACATTCTAAAATTACTCTCACATCAAATTGAGTTTGAAATGAAGGTGTAAATAAGTTTAATGAAAATTTTTAAAAGATCAGGAATGTATTAAACTGATTCACCCTCCTCCTCTCAGCTTAATTAGAGGTTCAA
>JAXQQM020060239.1:0-44918 GCA_034641835.2 Pinus albicaulis | reverse complement strand
AAGTAAGCCTCTTGAACTCATTCATACTGACATATGTGGACCTATGAGGAAAAATTCACCACGTGGTGAAGATACTATATTCTATTTATTGATGACTTCTCTAGAATGTGTTGGATTGGGTTACTAAAACACAAAGATGAAGCATTCAAAAAATTTCAGATCTTCAAATCTCTAGTTGAAAATGAATTAGATCTAAAAATCAAATGTCCTAGATCTAACCGTGGAGGGGAATATATATCAGATGAATTCTTTGATTTATGTGAACAACATGGCATAAAAGACAGTTTTTTGTAGCTGGAACTGCACAACAAAATGGCATGGCATAAAAGATGAATAGAACAGTTCAACAGATGGCTCGTGCTATGCTTGATGATTCCGGAACACGATATTTTTTGGGGAGAAGCGGCTCACACAATGAGAAAATATTCTTAACAAGGCACATGTTCGGGTAAATAGTGACAAAACTCCATATGAACTACGGTATGGTAATTCTCCCTACGCTGAAACATTTTAGAGTTTTTGGAAGTAAATGCTTGATCAGGAGCTCAGGACCAGGTGTCGTAAAATGGTCAAAAATGAAAGTGCTCAGAACTGGTTGGAACCTGAACGACCGGATAGTGCTCGTCTTCCTGATTCCGGCGCCGTGAACGGTTCGAAAAATGGTCTCCGTATGAAGAAGTTATTCAGCTTCAAAGTTTTCTCAATTTCCATTAAAAAAGGGCAAATTGGACTTTGGAAAATTTTTATTAAAAAAAAGAATTTTCCACAGAATATTCTGGGAATATTCCGCAGAATATTCTGGGGAATATTCCGCAGAATATTCTGGGGAATATTCCATATTCCAGCCAATGGTAGGGCGCCACGTGGCTAGCCCGGAGGCCGCCACGTGGCCCCAAGACCGGAGTGGAATGGCGTTTAAAAGTTTTTGGTTATGGCTCGCAGGATTCGAACCCGCGACCTGTCAGTCTCGAATGCAACGGTTTTACCAACACACCATCGCCTTGTGACTTGTTGTATGGGCGGCAAGTATTTTATTTAAAACATGTTTTGTTTTGGGCGGGGCCCGAAGGGGGCCAGCCCCCTTCCCACAGAACCGTGGCGGAGAACCAACTCACAAGTTCATCGGCGCGCAATGTGCAACGGCAGACATTTCAAAACATTGTGATTAATGTTATATGTTGGTGGGTTGTTAATTATATAATGTTTTTATTGATTGCAAACGGTTAAACACCGCCGTGACCCATGTGAACACGTTTGCACGTTAAACATAACTTTAATGCCAAGTTTAAACCGCGCACCTATTTTGGCGGTTCCGCCCTATTTTTGGCGCTAGTTCCTAATTTGGCGCCCTTAACTGCAGTCCTTCCACATTTAGTGGAGTTTCCCAAGTGGAAAGAGGCAGTTTAGTTTTTTGGCCATAACTTCTGCTAGGAGAGGCCTTTGAAGACGAATTTTTTTTTTGATTTTGGGTCTCTTCGACCTTCTGAAGCCATTGGCACAGGTTTCACAGCCATCTGAGGCCGTTTGCAGGTGATTTTTCTTCGTGGAAGTTCCAGGAGCCACTAGGGCCAAATCAGTTTGGGAGCTGCATTGGGAATTGTGCAGCCAGTTTATGTGGAACGAAGGTCATTCCTGAAGGTTTTCAGCAGTCTGAATCCATTTCTACAGCTCGTTTTTCCTTTTGAGGAATTCTTCTCACTGTTTAGCTTCAGGGAAGCTTTCAGGGCCAAGAGGGCCATTTCAGTGTTGGAGCTGTTTGGGGGCTATGTCCTTCCATTTTTGGTGATTCAGAAGTCTATTTCTGATATTTTCGACCTTCTGAGTTGAATGGCAGAGGTTTCAGAACCAATTGAGGTCATCTTCACCTCGAAATTCTCCCTGAAAGTCTAAAGGGCCACCAAGGACAATTGGGGAAAAGTACTGTAGCAGGTACAAATTTCACTGTTTAGTGTTTGGGAAAGAGCATGTTCAGCTAATTCCTATCTTCTGATTCTATATTTACAGTCAGATCTGTCTTTCGAGACATTCTTATTCTTGTATTAGCCTTTGTAGCATTTTTAATACAAGAGGACAAGCCTAGTTTGAGAGGCTTGGTCCAGCAGATGTAGCCCAGAGAAGGGGGTGAACTGCTTATCATTTTGATGTCTTTATTTGCTGAAGATGATATGCTAAAAAAAACTGATATAAATTGTTAAACAGAAAATATACATAACTTTCATATACACATAATCACCTACTCAGCTGCAGAAAGTTATTTGTCTTATTCCGCAAGACATCAAATTTCAAGTATGTGAATGTCAAAGACTTCTAAGTGTTTACATATTATTTCCTTAGGCAGACTCTGTAGAGGGCCAGGTAGCCTCAGGATTCATCCTTTCCTAGAAAGGTGAAACATCCGGTGAATGCCCCTACAGTCCATCTCTGTATAGGAAATAGTTTGTTCTCACATTTTCAGAGGTCACTTGGAGTGTGTAGCTCAATTTGAAATTATGGGAAATGGATACCTTGCACCCTCAAACAAGTACTTTCCTGTTGAAGTTCAGTATCTTTGTAGTAATGATGACTTGGCAAGTTTGAACCTAGATCAGATGAAGGAATACTTCTTGGTTACTCATCTACAAGCGGGGCATACAAATGTTACAATAAAAGGCTTCGAAAGATTGTTGAATGTATTGATGTTGTTATTGATAACAGTTGAGCCTTTCAAACTGTGTCCATGCCTCTCAAGGACATCGCTATTGGTCTCCTAGATAGAGCATCAACCACTATATTTCTCTTCCCCTTGACATACTCTATGTCAAATTCATAAGCTTGGATATTTCTTACCCATTTTTTTTGTCTTTCTTGGAGCTGCTTTTGTTCAATAAAGAATCTGACACTGTTATGATCAGTTGTGACCCTAAATTTCTTCCCCACCAAGTATTGTCGGAATTTGGCTAGGGCATGTGTTATAGCATCATTTTTCACCCTCATGTGATTCATGATTGTCTCTATGGCCTTGGGCACCCATTCCCACAGACTTGAACAAAATTCATAAAAAACAGTGTTAAAAATCCCATACGTGGGTATGCCCAGACTTTTCCGCGTGTATACGCAAGTCCACATGTACTTTTCCGCGTATGCCATTAAAACCACTAAAATATATATAAAAATTCCCTATTTTCGGGCCGGGTTGATGGTTACTCCAGTAGTTCAACCACCCCAGCACGTGGCCAACTATTTCCAACTGACTGAAACTACTTTGAGGGAGTATAAAAGCCCCTCATGTGCATGGCCTAAGGGAGAGAGAAATTTTATAGATATTATACTCTGTTGGAATCCCTAATTCAAGTCTAATTTCCCGTGCCTCCTGCACTTTCCCAGATTTATACAGGAAACCCTTGTTTCCTGGAGATGTTCATCCATTTATATGCCATCTCGAGTGCACAAGTCTTGAAAGTATCTTAGCGAGGCAAGGGCGGGACGGATTCGGACGACGGTCTGCTCGAAGATCGTGGAAGGATTCAGGTGATCACTCCACTCTTTATTTCTGTACATGCTGTTCGTAATAATGAAGAACCATCTTGTTCCTAAACTTATGTGTTAGTATCTATTTATATATGTGAAAAAATTGATTATTAAGCATTTATTATCGTTTATATCATATTTCACATGGATTACACTAACGTTTAGGAGAAATATATGCTGTACAACTAGGTTTCCGTGCATGTTCTTTCTTGTTTTCCAGGTTGGAGAGGAAGAAGGGTTGCTGGGGGTTTGGACCCCGCGGGATCTACATCGAACGTAGGACTACGGGTGAGTTCTGCTATCGTTGTTATCTGGTTTTTAGCATTCAAGTGTGGTTGTGTGTGAGTCCTTCTGAATAACATGCCCTGATCTGTGGAGGTTTTGACCCAACAAACCTCTAGGGCGTTTTTCCCTGAAATAGAACTGGCGACTCCACTGGGGACCACATTCTTGTGATTCCCCTGTTGGGTGGTTTCGACTGTTTGAAAGGTTTCCAATAGTTTTAACTATTATTTCCAGTCCAGTTAACTTTTTCTCAGTCAGACTGAAGAACTGGTTCCTTATCCAGGCTTGATCTTTTTTATTTTTTATTATTTACCTTTTCATACACGGGTTTCCCTGTACACAGATGTGTATACACGTAGTTTTTGATAAAGGGAGTCACGTATACGCGGGTTTCCTTTAACACAGTCGCGTATGCACGCTTGTTTCCAAACTGTCAAGTAGCGTATGCCTGGGTGAATTTTGAAATTTTTGATTTCTTGGCTTTTTAGTCCTATCTGCCTGTGGAGACCTGTTTCTGCAGTGTCTTTGTATCCTTTGGATTGTGTTGAAAGTGGTCTTTTGTCTTTTCTCTCTTTTGTTTGGTTGAAAACTATCTTATCTAGCAAATCTTGTTTCTTGTGCTTGCATTTCGGGTTCGAGTACCAAGATCTCTTCCTGGGGATTCTTGGTTGTTCTGCTTCATCAGAACATAGAGCCTCTGCTCATTTACTCTTTCCTACCTTTGTGTCTTGCTTTGCACTTCGATTTTTTCCCATTTTGTGATTGTTTTTCTTGAGTTCAGTTGACTAGGTATTGTTGCAACTTTTGAAGAGTCTTTCTTCGTTCTTTGAAGTTTTTGTTTGCTGCAAGGTTGTACTATTCTTCTAGGCTGAGTGACTGAGTTTCTTGTCTTCTTTTGCTCATATAAATCTTGCTACTAAGCTAGCCCTATAAGATTTGGAGCATTTTTGAAGTTTTGCTTGAAATTCAGGGTTGTTTGGCTTGGGATTTGATAGTTTTCTTGGTCTTTTCGAGCTCTTCTTTTTATAAAATTCAAAAGCTCAGAAAACATTTTGTTTTGTCATTTGCTTTTGTTTTGCATTTTTGTTTTCGTTTCGTTATATCTTTTGAAGCTTTGTTGAGATTTCTTGCCTTTGGTTTTTGACTTGATTTTGCAAAGGAATTGTCATTGGTTTCTTCCTCTTGTTTTCAAGCATATTTTGATGTCTTCATATTGAGAGTTTCTGCTCTTGGGAACTAGTTTTGTGGACAATCAAAAAGAGATAAAACTGAAGGATCTTTGGGAAATTTCTCTCTACTTTAGTAGATTTTGCATCTTAGAATTTTCATGCTCTTAGTCATTTGCATTAGGTGCACTTAAGAATTTATTTTTTTTCATAGTTTTTGCGAGTGTGAGTTTGTTATCTGAAAAGAAAAATATATAAAAAAAAAAAATTAGTCTCGTAGAACCCGTGTAGAAATTGCTTTTCATCGAAAGACAATTACTGCATTTGCATGTAGTTTGGTTTTTATTAATTTATTTTCTACGTCACAAAACACCACGAGTTTCATTTCCGTATCCCCTTGACTTGATATAACAGCCGATGCGCTATAATTTAAAAGCAACTAGCAAGTTTTTTATTAAGTGTCATACACCAACTAGCTAGGTTGTAGGGCCTTGGATTAGGTGAGTGGAGAGTTAACTCTCCAAGGCCGCTCAAACAAAAACATAGAAGTTGATTAATTGAGCGAAATCCAACTCCGTTAGGTGGACCGGGAAAGCTCTCCTCCAGAGAGTCAAGCGCGAGGGGAAGTGAAGGCCGAGAAGAGAGATACACCCTCTCTAATTTGTTGAATCTGACCTCAAGACTATTCCGCCTGGCTTCTGACACGGATTGGTGCCCATAGTTGCCACTCCTAGGTTCCACATAGGTGAATGCAGGGGGGAATACCCATGGTACCTGAGGCAGACGTCGTATCACTTTCAGCAGTACTTCTGGGGGGTTCCCTTGCAAAGCTTGGGTACTTGTGTCGGCAAAGGCCGTCGTTAGGAGGTCGACGTAACTGTTTCTGTTACCTTCGCTAGTAGGCTTGGGCCGTAATTATCCCAGACTACTTTCGGGAGGTCCTATTCTTCGCTTTCTTGTATTTTGGTATCCGGTCCTAATCACCTAGAGCGAAAATACCTGAAGGCTGTTTGCTTGATTGTATCTCAGGGATTTTTTGTAGTGAGTGCTCTTTGCTCCTAGCTTGCCTAGCTTTATACTTTTTTTTGAGTCTAATTAAAATTTGTTAAAGTGGATGATCAAGCGCCTCGTCGGTCGAGGAGAATCCGGGGGTTATCTCCCGAGAGTCCAGAGCCTTCTTCAAGAAGGCGTAGGAGTAATTTAGCAGGTGGGTACCACCCTGTGGCATCTGACGTAGTGGAGAGAGATCCTCCACAAGGGATTGAAGGTTTCGTAGCTGATTCTGGTGTTGGTTCTGAGAGGAGCGCTCCGCTCACCTCGCGAGTATTATTTCCGCAGGAAGAAGAAATACAAGTAGAGGAAGTATCTCAACCCTCTGAGTCACTTCCATCTTCTCTTCCTCCTGATTATCCATTCATTGTTGAATACAACGGACCTGAGTTAGAGAGACTGGAAGATCCTCCTTATTATTCATACCTTTCGATGGCCACGACTGGGAACGCGGCTTCTGCTGTGAGTGCTGCAGGCATTCATACCCCTGATTCTGTAGAAGGAGGAGGCACTATTGCTATATCTTCGATTGCTTCTAGTGCTGCTGTGTTTGGCTCTAGTTTCACCCAAGCACATGCTTCTCAATCTGGTCCCTTCTGTTTTGGAATGCCCACTGGTGGGATTCCTTCATTTTCCTTTTCCGCTGCTGTAGCTGGATCTACACCCATGTCTTCCATGGCTAGTGGATCAGCTTCTTTTCAAGGGTTCCCTTCGGAACTGGACATATTCCTAGTTCGAATCCTTCTTTAGGGTCCTTTCCGTTTACTTCTCAGACTCAGAGTTTCAACCCTTGGTCTAGAGGTTAGAATTCGACTACTTTTATAGGATGGAACCTTGTATTTACTACAGCGGGGGCAGGGAATCAGTTTCATGTTGGTCACCAAGGGAATTCTTCTTTCCCTTCATCGAGTGCTTATCAGACTTTTTCCCCTCTTTCTAATGCCTGGAACCCCTATCAGGGGCTTTCCTCTGCATTCAATACTTCAGGTGGGGGAACTGGTCCGGTCTTTGGTAACTTTGCGTTGGGAGGAGGTTCTTCTCCTTTTCCTACGAGTTCTTTCTGGCAACCTGGTGCCTTATCAAATCCAGGGTATTCTTTTCAGAATGTATGGAATTCATCCCATCAAGGATGGAATCCTCAGGCTCCGCCTCGTTTACCTTTTCTGGCAATGTTAAACTTGCCAGATCTGTCGAAATTGATGAATGATCAGATCCGGTATAGTCCGGGCTGGCCTCCGGTTCCCACCAAACTTCCTTCAGACATTCCAAAGTTTGAAGGCAAGAATGGAGAGGACCCGGCTGATCACATCACCACCTTCCAGTTATGGTGTTCTTCTAACTCCTGATCGATGATTCGATTAGGTTGAGGTTGTTTCAACGCACCTTAACTGGAAACGCTGCCAAGTGGTATATTGAGTTAACTGGGGGCAGTTTTGCTACATTTGGAGAACTGGCTGTTACATTTCTAAATCATTTCCAGTTTCTCGTCCGTTATGACGTCGGGACTGAACTCCTAGCTAATTTTAAGCAGGACGACGCAACCCACATTTCTGACCATATTCAGGAATGGCGGAGAAGGAAGAAGCTTATTAAAGCTCATATTCCAGGAGAATTCCTTTTGGAATGGTTTCTGAAATCTCTGCAGTCAGACATTTCTAAAGATGTATCCTTATCTGGGGTATTTTCTGAGGAACAGGCTATTTTTAGGGCCCAGCAGTTGGAACTAATATATTCTCAGTCTGGGGTCCTTCATAAATATTTTCCCAATGCTCCTCGCTCCAAATTAGATTTATCCAAAACTAAGCCTGGTCCTCATGGTGATGGACTTATTCGGTCGATCAATAGTGGTGCAGCTAACCTGCTTACTCAATTGCAGTAGTTGTCTATACAATCTACTCCTTCTGGTCAGGCTGTGCCTGCTGAGTCATCACCTTCCCAATATTTTTCGATAAATGCTGTCCAAAATTACGATCCCAAAGGAAATCAACAATCTGAAGGGAAGAAGAAGGGATGGAATAATAAGAAAAAGGGCAAGAATGGGAAGGGTAATGCAAATAAAACCAACGAGCATGTTGGTGAGGGTCCAAAGGATAAAAAGAAAGTGAAGTTTCCATGCAAGTTATGTACTGGAGACCATCTTACACACCTTTGCCCTAAAATTCAGGATGTGTAGCGCTTGTTAGCTCAGCAGGGTTCTTCTAGTTCCCAGGCTGTGTTGACAAACCCTTTTCCCCAAGGGCAACAACTAGTTGTTGGCGCGAATCAAAATTCTGGGGCTTCCTCTGGGGGCACCCAGGAAGGGAAAATACCATCAAACAAATTCATGATGAGTGATCACGTGGATGTCGCTACGAGATCCCGTGATTATGGCGAAAAAGAGTCTTCGAAAGATAAGTGTGCCCTCGATACTACTGAGCTGCTTCATATTACAAGGCCTACTGTTGAGCCTATACCTCGGATGCCCAAAGCATCTACTAAGTGTTCGACGATTAATCCAAACGCTAGGGCTGCCCAGAACTACTCTATTGTGGAAGATCTGGCGCAGAGTCCTTGTGCCATGTCGACTTTAGAGGTGCTCCAGTATTGTCCAGCTCAATGCAGTGCTTTGCTCACTGCTCTTGGGGCTGTAGATCCAAAGAACTCTCTTATGATTACCTTCGATATGACTAATTTTAAGAAGAGACTCCCCCATCATATGGATTTTCATATTAAATCATCGTACCAGAAGTGCAACATCTTTCAGACGGTTGTTGATGAGGGTGCTTCCACATGCGTGATGTCTCTCACATGTTGGAAGATGATTGGATCTCCCAAAGCTGTTCCATCTACCACTCTTCTGACTACGTTTGACAGTCATTCTCACAGACCACATGGTATTGTCCCAGCTTTGCCTATCTGTGTTGGGGGAAAAACTGTGAATATAGAGGTTGAGGTAGTTGATGCAAGCTTGGACTACAACCTTCTGTTGGGGCGAAACTGGATTTATGAGATGGATGCCATTGCATCCTCATTATTTTGGATTATTTGTTTCCCTCACGAAGGGAGGATTGTTACAGTGGACCAACTGGACTGTCCTCCTGTAGACCCGAATGCGTCTACTAACTCAACTGTTCCAAAGTTGGATAATACCAAGGCGCCTGTTGAGAATTTAGGGGTTGGAATGTATTCTTCATTGATGGGTACTTTCGATATTCCTCCTCCTACGGTTCATATAAACGCAATTTCATCCTCCAAGGTTCCTCTTTGAAGAGAGTTCTTCAGAACTCATTATTTTTCGGACCCTTGGACCTTACCTTCCCCTACTGCCACATTAGCGGAAGGTCAAGTGGGTGGAATGGCATTTCCAATGTCTGCAGCTGAGATTGCTTATCAATCTATTGTTGACTCTGCAGAATCCATCCCAGCTCCTCTTTCACCGGAAGAGTTGGATGGAGATGTGGCTCCGGCTTGGACACTTAGTTCTACTTCTCCCCAGGATTTCCTTGATACCACTCTTTCATCTGAAGAGGCCATCTTGGAAGCTATGACTGGTATAGATAGACCGTGGGATGATTTGGATCATCGGTCTTACTTTTTACCTAATTTGAGCGAAGTTGAGACAAGTTTTCCAAGTCCTCAGTCTCCTGGTCCTGTTCGCCCAGTCCTGAACCCTTTAGCACCAACACAGGTATATGTTGAAGGGAACATGGCTGTGATTTCTCCTACTGTCCCGGTGAACATTTCCAGGGATCCCAATGTTATTGAGAATTTCTTCATCGGAGCTGAATGTTCCTGTGAAGAGATTCAGATTTACACCAATCTCTTTAAAGAGTATAGGGATGTATTCGCTTGGTATTATGAGGAAATGCCTGGTATAGATCCATCTATTGTCCAGCATGAGATCAAGACTAAGCCTAAGCCTGTGAAGGAAGCAGCTATCAAAGCTGAGGTAGAGAAGCTGCTTAAGGCAGGATTCATTTTCCCTGTTCCTTTGACTGAATGGGTTTCAAACCCTGTTCCCATAGATAAAAAAAAAGTAACAATTCGAGTTTGCATTGATTTCAGAGACCTTAATAAAGCATGTCCTAAAGATAATTACCCCACACCATTTATAGATCAGATCATTGATGAGTGTGCCGGTAATGAGATTTTCTCCTTCATGGACGGTTTCTCCGGATATAATCAAATTACTATCTGTCCTGAAGATCAGCATAAGACTACCTTTATTTGTCCCTAGGGTATGTTTGCTTACAAGAAGATGCCTTTTTGTCTTAAAAATGCTGGGGCTACGTTTCAGCGGGCCATGTCATATGCCTTCCATGACATCAAACAGATCATCGAGGCATATTTGGATGATTTAGCTGCTCATTCTCGAAAGCGAGTGGATCATCCTGCTCACCTCCGGAAAATATTTGAACGATGTCGTTTCTATAAGATTAGATTGAATCCGAACAAGTGCGTTTTCGCAGTTACATCTGGTCGGTTATTGGGATTAATTGTGTCTAAGGAAGGGATTAGGGTAGATCCCTTCAAGGTTGAGGCAATACTTCTGTTGCCTCCCCCGTCCTCTATTCGTCAACTTCAAAGTCTACAAGGAAAGGCTAATTTTCTTCGGAGATTTATCGTAAATTATGCTGAAGTTACCAAGGGATTTATGAGATTGTTGAAGAAGGGAGTTCCTTTTCTTTGGGATGACTTCGCTCAACGCTCATTCGATGCTTTGAAAAAAGCATTGACCTCTGCTCCTTTATTGAGTCCACTTGATTATAGCAGGGATTTCCTTTTGTATCTTGCAGCAGCAGAATCTACCATTGGTATGGTTCTGGTTCAGGAGGATGATGCTCTTGTAGAGCATGTTATATACTATCTTAGTCGAGGATTGGTAGGACCTGAACTCCGGTATACTCCGATAGAAAAGTTAGCTTTAGCAGCTGTTCATGCTGTGCAGCGACTCCAGCATTACATTCTTCTACGAAAAACCTATGTTTTGGCAGCAGCCAATCCATTTCAGTTTGTCCTCAGTAGGCGAGTGATTCGGGGCAAATACAATAGATGGATTGTGATTTTGCAGGAATTTGATCTTGAGTTTATGTCTTCCAAGTCCAAGAAATCATTGGTTTTCGCGGAATTGATCTCCGAGTTGCCCTGTGGGGAAGAGATAGTCTATGATGAATCCTTCCTGGATGAACATTTGTTTCTTATCTCTCCACAGGATCCTTGGTATGGAGATATCATTGTGTATCTTCAGACTGCGAAGTTTCCCTCTACTTTTTTGAAAGATGAGCGTCGTAAGTTGTGTCACTTGGCTAAGAATTACTTGATCATTGGTGATGCTTTATACCGTTGAGGGGTTGATTCAATCCTGAGACGCTGCTTAACTCTCGAAGAAGCTGAGGCTGTGCTGAATGATTGCCACAGTGGAGCTTGTGGTGGTCATTTATCTGGGCTTGCTACAGCCCAAAGGATCTTGCGTGTTGGGTACTTTTGGCCTTCGATTTTCAAGGATTGTATGGAGTCGGCCAAAAAGTGTCATCTGTGTCAAGTTTATACTCGAAAAATGCGTGCTCATCCAGCTCCGCTTTTTCCAGTCATTACTGTCGGTCCCTTTACAAAGTGGGGTATTGATTATACTACTTGTAACCCGCCTTCGGCTAAAGGTCACAAGTACATTATTGTAGCAGTAGACTACTTCACGAAGTGGGTCGAGGCTATGCCTACTTTTGGGAATGATGGTGAGACTGCAGCTCTTTTCCTTTTCAACCAGGTTATCGCTCGTTTCGGTATTCCTAGAGAGATTGTCACTGATCATGGCAGTCATTTTCAGAATAGTATGATGGCTGAGTTGGCTCTCAAATTGGGTTTCCGGCAGGAGCATTCATCTCCATATTATCCTCAAGCCAATGGGCAAGTGGAAGCCGTGAATAAATCCTTGAAGAAAATTCTTCAAAGGACAATTGATAAAGCTAGATCCAACTAGCATATTATGCTATATCCTGCACTTTGGGCATACAGGACGTCAGTGAAAACTGCAACTGGATTTACTTCGTTTCAGCTAGTGCACGGGTTGGAATCCGTATTTCCCATTGAATGTGAGATTCCTTCTCTTAAGTTAGCTGTTGAACTTCTTCCTGACACTTCTAGTCTTGAAGAATATCTCCTTCATCTGGAACATCTCGATGAGCAGCGTCGAGATGCCACCACGATGAATGAAGCACATAAAAACCGAGTCAAAGTTCAGTATGATAAGGCGGTCAAACCTAGGGTTTTTTCGGAAGGTGACCTTGTTTTGGTCTATGCCCAAGAAAAAGATGCCCTGGGGGCAGGAAATTTTAAATCTATGTGGTATGGCCCCTTCATCGTTAAAAAATTCCTTAAAAAATGAGCATATACCTTGGTTGATTTCGAAGGAAACGAGTTGCCGGAGCCCAGAAATGGGCTCTATTTGAAGAAGTATTATGCCTAGGCTTCGGCCTGGCATGTTGCTTTTGTATATAATAGTTTTTCTTTGTACATATTTGGTTTTTCGATCTTTGATGGGATGGTGATGTTTTTGATCTGCTTTGGCAGGTTGTATCGAATGGTATGGGTCATTTTGGTTTCGCCGATGGTGCTAGTAGACACACCCGGAACTTAGCTTCCGCAGCTTGGGTGCTTCATTATCCATCCGGTCAGCTGTTAGTATCAAGAGGGGTCTGCATTGGTCCTGCTTCCAATAACATAGTAGAATACACTGTAGTTGTTTATCTACTCTCGGAGGCAATATCTTTGGGTGTTTATTCGTTGGTAGTTTTCTTGGACTCTCAGCTGGTGGTGTCACATTGAACAATAATTATCGGGTTCGAGATCCATTTTTACTTCGGTTGTTCTTGAGGGTCCGTTTGTTACAAATATCATTTCAATTTTTAACTTTCATTCATATTCCTCGAGCTGACAATTGGATGGCAGACTCATTAGCTAATCAAGCAATTGATTGGCATATTAATCATTCCATACAATAAAATTTAATCATAAAAAACATCATACAATTTTATACATTTGTCACATCACATCAAACATCGCTATATATATATCATCAGAGTGTTCAAAAAACTTTACAAAATTTGGATCCATAAGTCATACAAAAAATTGGGCTTATCCCCGATCATGTTCAGTCTCAAAAAATATACAGTCATCTGATATATCATATCTATCTACTCCTGTGGTCCCTACCCAGAAGTTTTGTTCCTATAGAACATAATCGCGGTGGCAACTCGGCGGAATAACCGTACCCAGTCTCGAGGCACTCCTACCACCCGTCTTTGGATGGCTTCAGGCAGATCTTCCACTACAGCCATAGGTACTTGGCGGGTTAATCCCTCCAAGTTCCTCTGTACAACCTGGAGGGTTCTATCTGGATCTACTGTATCTGCTTCGCCTCTGCGACGCTTGTGTCGCGGGTAACCCTCAGGTCGAACTGGTCTAATATCTGTATCATGATCATTATAAAATTGTAAGTCACTTGGAATCCAATCAAAAACATATTTGTTTTTCGTTTTTTCATAAAATCCAAAAAAAAAAATTATATAAGTCAGAAATTACAAAACTTACTGACTGTGCCCCATGCCGTGCCTGGTGGAAGGACAAGGTCTGGATCGCCACGAAAATCCATCCCGGCATAGGGATAGTCGTCCACAGCGATGATTTGTTCTCCCCACAAAAGGAAGAACTCATCATCCCAAGTGGTTCGGGGAACTTCACTTCCCCCTAATCTCTTCATCATGTCAGCCCATCAGGCAATTCTTGGGTCTCTCGGGCTGCTGATAGAAGAGATCACTTTGGGTCTCAGCCCAGGAATCTTCTTGAAGAATAATGTCATCAAAATTGTACCATATCCAAAATGTTTTGTCTTTGCCTTTCGGATTGAAGTCAATTGTTGCTTCATGTTCATCAGAAGAGCTATGCACCAATCATATAAATGAGTTAAGAATTCCACTGCTATACTCATTTGCGTCCTGGATGCCTGGTGTAGAGAAGCTGATTCTGCTACTCTCCCAATGGTAAAAAAGGAGGATTTTTATGTGCAAGTCTCTTAAATCTTTGATTGCAATTTGGGTCCCAAATTTCTTGGAACCCTCTACGCAGTAGACGTGGACATAATTTTCCACGGTTAGCCCTCCCAAAGGCTTACCATGCAAGTCTACTGGCTCCCCCCTCTGAGAGAGTCCAGTAATAAAATATATATCTTCCACCTCGATGCGTATGGGCATTTGATCTATAATGAAGCAGTCTTCTTCCGGTTCCCAATAGTTCACAAGCATTTCGAGCAACCAGACATTACTCTTCATATTTGGCATTTTGAAAAACTTGAGCAATCCGCAATTCCGAAGAACATTGAGTGATACTCGGTCTTGCATGACTTCTTGATCAATAGCATTGTGTTCACGCTCTCTCCATGATATGGTCATCCTACAAAATTTCAATAATTCTTTCATTAGCTACGCATTTTTCATTTTGGGTTGTGCATATGCGACTTTCTTTGTGCACAGTCGCGTATATACGCGACTTGGTCATTATCAACCCGCGTATGTGCAAACCCATGATTTTTAGCAAGTAATTCCACGGTGAAAATTCCTAATTTTTAACTTATGAATGGAAAAAATGAATAACAAGGATGGTTTATGAGCTTACCTGACAAATTTGGTGAAGTTTGACGGTCGGTTGCTCCTGTTTTGATGAAAGAGGCTTTTTCTCCAGAGCACTTTTTCCCAAATCAGCAATGTAACAATGAACCAAATATGAGGTAATTTGTCTATGCCCAAAAAGTTGAAAATTTTCGCAAAAATTTGTTATGCTTATTTTTTCAATCAGTATGCATTACATCTTAGGATTCTTAGGTACCCGATTGGTATATTTTCGGTACATTTGGCCAATTTGAGATTTTTGGTTTTGATCCATAAGTGTGACATAGTCATGGCATGCGCCTCTATAGTCTTCCAACGGCATATAGGTTAGGAAATCCACTTTCCGTTGCATTTTGCATACTAGCCTCCATTTTGATCACTTGTCGTAGGGTCGATCCCATCAGGTCATGAGTATTACATCCATTTCACTCACCGATTATTTAGTCATGACTTGCTGGTAGAGCCTTCCTTTACATGGTCTTCTTAGTTAGTTCCTCACTATCACTTGTTGACCATGCTGCGTTTTATGTAGGCTCGGGAGTCCTCTTTAGTCCCGCCATGACTTATGTGTTGAAGCTTCATTCTTCTTCTTCCTCACTATCATTTTTCTGGCTTTTACCCTAGAGGCTCCCTGGTGTTGTTGAGTTGTATTCTTTTGCATTGCATATTGGCTACTTGTTTATCCTGGCCTTTAGCTGGCTTCATTTGGACTCAATGTTTAAGCCAACTTTTGACCTTGACTATCTGTACAAGTTAACCATTGCATGCATTTGGCTATCGCGACTTGACACCCTTTTACCCATGGATGGAAAATTCCTCTGAGTACCGCTTACCAGTTTCCGCCACCTTGCATTGAGCATAGGATCGTTCCAATCCCAGGAAGTAGTGCATCTGTTTCTTGATACTCGTTCTATCCATTGTACCATAGCATTCTTTTATTATTTTTCAGGCTTATTATGAAAAAGACAAAAAAATAAAATATAACAAAAAGAGCGGGAATGGGATGTATCTTCGTTATTTTGATGGCAGTACAGAGTCAGATTGTCGCCCTTGAACAAAGCACATATACTTATATATATTTCCTTCATTTGGGATGGTTCTGGTTTTGACCTAGGTTCAGCCTTTACCATGTTTCACTTGTCATTTCTCCCCCGGTTGGTTATCTCTTCCAACCATATGGATAGTTTGTTTTGCCTCCTGCAGGACAGACTTATACAGTGTCACTTTTTACTGCCATGGTCATCACAGAGTCGTGCTTTTGTTCAAGGAAGTCTGTGAAGGTCGGCCATTTCTAGGTGTCTCTTGACTCCATTATTCGATCGGACTTCGATCCCGAGTACAGATCTTGTTCTACCGGTGAATCGTTTTGCTCTTCTGCTCGTGCTAGTTTGAGAAGGTCCCCATTGACTTCTTGTCGGCAGGTTTGTCTCTTATCGACTACGACATATTTCTCTGAGAGAAAACCTAGAGCCGCACCCTGGCCCTATTTCCATCATTGATAGGTGACCTTGTGCTCAGCATTTGATCATCATTATGGGTCTTTGACTAAGTGGTTTCCCCTGTGTTCGATGTCAGCATACATTATCACACTTGGGATTCGTGCAGTACCTTGATTTCCATTTGACCCTATTGGTGGATTTCTCGCCTCTGTGTCAGCTTTCATTATTGGTTGGTTCAGAGGGTTTCTTCCGTGCGCTAGCTTCATCTTGTGCATGTCGGAAACGTACTTCGGTTTTGGTTCCGTCACTCTACTTCGTCCGATTCCTTCCAAATCTTGGCTTGCGGGTTACACTCGCACTGGACTGATGTGGGATGCCTTAATGCCTTCCTTCCAGCAGATCTTTTCCCATCAACTCCGACTCATTGCTCTGGGAATAAGGTCTAGAGTATTTTTGTCAGTACCTTAGGGTTTGCAGTCATCAGTGGCAGACTCTTCGCTATCGACAGTGGGGATTCATCATTGCCTCCTGATTGGTAGATTCTTTCAAGTGTTTGACTTCAACTCATTTATTCGCACTTGTTAGATTGTACTGGGGCACCTTGACGCTCATTTTCATTATTGGTGGATTGTCTCGCATTGGTTAACGGTATACATCATTGACCGGTAATCCAACGATTTCTCACATGGTCGACTTCAGCTCATTTATTCCCATTGTGTAGAATTGTGCCATTGTGATCGGTGAAGACCTCGGGTTGCATCAGCATTTCTCGATTCACTTTTGACAGTCTATTCAGTTTCTGCCAGTGATACCGTTCACCCTTATATGTTGCAGTGTTAGTACATCAGCATTCTATATGTTGGCTCCCGAGTTGCGTGATTGTACCATTTATTCCACCTCTTATGATTTGGTACTTGGAGATTCAGTTGCTTATATGATTAGACATCCAGTTTCAGCATCATTGCTCAGCTTTCTATATGTGATACTTGGACATTGATTCAGACTTGTACTTCCGGGCCATGCTCAGATGATTCATTGTGTACTTTCAGTTCAGCTATACTTGTATACATTTTGGATCTATTATGTAATTTCCATATGATGTATTTTTGACTGAGCATGGGTATGCCCGCCTCAGCATGAGTTGACTCTATGTTTTCTTTCATTGGTTTTTTGGCAGGCTGAAATCTGGTGAAGTCCTCTCTTGTCCTTGCGAAGTTCTTTCTATGTGCATAATACATTTCGGCCATCATGTACCCCTTCTGACCTCATATATTAGGGGGCATATGTTATAGCATCATTTTTCACCCTCATGTGATTCATGATTGTCTCTATGGCCTTAGGCACCCATTCCCACAGACTTGAACAAAATTCATAAAAAACAGTGTTAAAAATCCCATACGCGAGTATGCCCAGACTTTTCCGCTTGTATACGCGATTCCACATGTACTTTTCCGCGTATTCCATTAAAACCATTAAAAATATATATAAAAATTCCCTATTTTCGGGCCGGGTTGATGGTTACTCCAGTAGTTCAACCACCCCAGCACGTGGCCAACTGTTTCCAACTGATTGAAACTACTTTGAGGGAGTATAAAAGCCCCTCATGTGCATGGCCTAAGGGAGAGAGAAATTTTATAGATATTATACTCTGTTGGAATCCCTAATTCAAGTCTGATTTCCCGTGCCTCCTGCACTTTCCCAGATTTATACAGGAAACCCTTGTTTCCTGGAGATTTTCATCCATTTATATGCCATCTCGAGTGCACAAGTCTTGAAAGTATCTTAGCGAGGCAAGGGCAGGACGGATCCGGACGACGGTCTGCTCGAAGATCGTGGAAGGATTCAGGTGATCTCTCCACTCTTTATTTCTATACATGCTATTCGTAATAATGAAGAACCATCTTGTTCCTAAACTTATGTGTTAGTATCTATTTATATATGTGAAAAAATTGATTATTAAGCATTTATTATCATTTATATCATATTTCACATGGATTACACTAACGTTTAGGAGAAATATATGATATACAACTAGGTTTCCATGCATGTTCTTTCTTGTTTTCCAGGTTGGAGAGGAAGAAGGGTTGCTGGGGGTTTGGACCCCGCGGGATATACATCGAACGTAGGACTACGGGTGAGTTCTGCTATCGTTGTTATCTGGTTTTTAGCATTCAAGTGTGGTTGTGTGTGAGTCCTTCTGAATAGCATGCCCTGATATGTGGAGGTTTTGACCCAACAAACCTCTAGGGTGTTTTTCCCCGAAACAGCATGCATGATAGCCAACTTTTATTTATCATATATGGGGTATAGCCTCTCATGTGGTAGCAGATTCCTGCTCTCAAGGGCTATACGATGCCCTCCTTTCATCAAGACTGCTCCAATCCCTTCACCTGATGCATCACATTCTAACACAAAAGGTGGAGAGAAATCTGGTAAAACTAATACTGGACAACTAATCATTACCTCTTTGAGCTTATCAAAAGCCCTCTTCGCTGTAGGTGTCCAAATGAAAGCTCCCTTCTTGGTCAAGTCTATAAGTGGTGTTGTAAGTTGAGAGAACACTTTGACAGACTTCTAGTAATATTTGCATATGCCTACAAATCCCCAGATCTCTGAAACATTCCTTGGCTCGGGCCAATCCTTGATTTCCCAGATCTTTTCTTCATGCACTCTTACTCCATCCACTCCAATGATGTGGCCTAAGTAGAGAATTTCAGTGAGGCCAAACTCACATTTCGAGAGTTTAGCATAGAATTTTTTCTCCTTGATAATATGCAACACTGTCCCAATATGTTGCAAATGTTCCTCCCATGTGTGGCTGTAAATCATAATATCATCAAAGAAGGCCAATACAAACTTTCTTAGATGACCACGAAAGATGTGGTTCATGGAAGATTGGAATGTTGCTAGGACATTGGTCAAACCAAATGGCATTACTAAGAACTCAAAATGCCCATAGTGACACCTGAATGTTGTTTTGAGAATGTCTTGATCCCTTACCCTGATTTGGTGATATCCGGATCTCAAGTCAATCTTGGAGAAATACTTGGATCCTCATAGCTCATCCATCACCTCATCGATCCTAGGAATTGGGTACCTATTCTTCATGCTATGTTTGTTTAGTGCTCTATAGTCAATGCACATCCTCAATGTGCCATCCTTATTCTTAACCAAGGCCACTAAATATGCAAAAGGGCTAGTGCTAGGCCGGATATGACCTAGGGCTAGTATTTATTGAATGGCCCTTTCAATTTCATCCCTATAAGCTTTGGGATGCCTATAAGGGGTGGTAATCACAGCTTGAATCCCTTGATCTAGCTCAATAATGTGCTCAAATCCCCTATCAGGAGGTCTCCCCAGTGGAATATCCCCAAATACTATAGAATACCACTCTAAGAGAGCGTGCACATCAGGGTGCACTAGTGAATCCTTGACTCCAGCTTCAGATAAATGCAGTTCTACTGTCCATTCTATGTCTCCTATGCATAATTTTGCCTCCATCTTGTGAGTTGAAACAATCTGAGGGGGGTAAGTGTGCATACCTTTGATTTTTTTATGCTTACCATCCTCCTTCCCTATCCATTCTATCTCTAGAGTCTCCCAATTATTGGTGACTCTCCCAAGAGTGATCAACCATTGGACACCCAATATAACATTGGTGTCAGGAATATCAACCACAAAAAGTTGTCTGTCATAGTGTAGGTTCCCATAGTGATAGACAATTCCAGAACATACTTAACACACTGCAAGGTTCTGGCTCTTGGAACCAAGACTGAAAATCCTTCAAATTTTTCCATATGGATGGCCCTCTTGTTTACAAGTTGTGAATCAATGAAGTTATGAGTAACTCCACTGTCTACTATCACCGATACTCTTTGCCCAATAATAGTACCTCTAACTCTTAAAGTCAGATATCTAGGGACTCCCCTCAACGTTGCAATACCTCCTCCCCTTGGAGAAAAGGTTTTTACCACATCTTTTGTAGGTGGTATAGCGCCGGCCCTCTCCTCTTCATCAGAAAAAATCTTAATATAATGAGCTTTCCCTGCAACACACTCATGGTTTGGCACCCAGAACTTATGACAAGTGAGGTAGATTTTTTCCTTCCTTAATCTCCTCTGTTCATGGTCAAGAGGTGCCTTCTTCGGCCATGAAGAATCCCCATACTGCAATAATGCTTTTTCTTTGGGCAAAGCATGTTGCAAATCTCTAGCCTTCTCCACAACCTCAAGGAGTGTAGTTGGCTTGGTGGATCTCACCAACCCATGCAATGGTTCAGCCATCCCATCAATAAACATACATACCCTTCTGCTCATAGTAAGGTTGGATACCATTACTGAAAGTTTCAAATACTCAGAAATATAATCTTCCAGATCTCCCTTTTGTTTGAGCTTGGTTAGCTCAACAAAGTGTACCTTCGGATCTCTTGGATCAAATATCTCTACTAGTCTCTTGGTGAAGACTGAGTATGAAGTGATGTGAGCATGCCCCAGTGTAGTTAGCCCATTGAACCACCATTCATGAGCCTCCCCTTCTAAGCGTAGCGCATCTATTTTGATAGCTTCTATTTCAGAAACTCTGTTGAGCTGAAAGTAAGTATCCAACTTTTCCACCCAAGCCTTGGCTGTGCACTTAGGTGATCCATCATATATAGGCAAGAATAATATCCCCATACTGCATGTAGGTCTGATTCCTACATCCATATTTCCCTCTTATGGTGATAGCAAGATCTCCTTCCTTCCTTGATCTGGAAGAATTCTTGAAAGCTCAAATGTTCCTTGAACCTTTGGGATTGGGACTCATACTCCACAAAGTAGTCACCAAGGTTTTCTTCCTCCCTGACTTCAGATAAGAATGAGGGCATAGTGGAGCATCGTATTGAATTATTTGTGGCTTATTTTTCCACACAAGGTGAGGTGTTGGTTCTTGCTTCCTGGTAAAACCCCCTAGGGCATTCTTTATGCCTCGTCTCCTTGAGATCTCTTGCAATGTTCTGCATGGTTTGAAGAAGGAGATTTGAAATATATTTCTCCTCCATACTGTAGATATATTTTCTCCACAAACTGAGCCAAAATCAGAGCTCTGAATCCACTGTAATATTCCCAATTGGGAATTTCTGCACTACAGAGAATAAAAATGTTGTTTTCAGAAAATTACGTTACAGAACTGAAAAATAGGACTTGGATCCTTTATATTATAATTAATAACCCTCACATATAGAATGGGAGAAGAAAAAAATCATTCTAGCTATGTTAAAAAGATCTCCCCATGCCAATACACCTTAAAAACACCCAAACCCCATGACTTCACCAAAAAAAAATTCTGAAGCATGTAACATCGTTATTCTAAGAGGGTTTCTATAGAAAAACATGTGCCATAACAGATATAGAGATTTAATTAATTAAAGAGCCAAGAAAAACAGAGGTTTAGCCTCTTTTACAACAAATATAGACAACTCGGTAAGGGTTTCATATGAGCGAAAGTACAAGATGAAAACCTATGCATAAAATGATGCAGTTTACTGCAACTCTATATATGATATTGCTGAATAATACATGAAATCACATAAAAATGGCTGAAGAGCCTCCCTACTAGCCTTCCAGGAGAGAAAAAGCCTCCTTATCCAAGAAACTAGCACCTAATCAAGGGATTCAACCCTACCATAGCATCACCTTCAGAAATGACATAGTTTCTGCAAGAGACTACGCAGTAGGAGTTGGTGAATGCTTGACCCCAAGTCAGATAGTGGAAATGTAGCTCAGAATTCTCCTCTTAGATCCCTTCAACAAGCTGAACCAAGAAAGAGAGTGGAACTCCCACCTGAGAATCCCTTGCACTAAATAGTGCAACAAACCTAGCTAAAGAGTATAGGGATGTATTCGCTTGGTATTATGAGGAAATTCCTGGTATAGATCCATCTATTGTCCAGCATGAGATCAAGACTTACGAAAACGCTAAGCCTGTGAGGCAAAAACTTCGTCCGGTCAATCCTAGGAAGGAAGCAGCTATCAAAGCTGAGGTAGAGAAGCTGCTTAAGGCAGGATTCATTTTCCCTGTTCCTTTGACTGAATGGGTTTCAAACCCTGTTCCCATAGATAAAAGAAAAGTAACAATTCGAGTTTGCATTGATTTCAGAGACCTTAATAAAGCATGTCCTAAAGATAATTACCCCACACCATTTATAGATCAGATCATTGATGAGTGTGCCGGTAATGAGATTTTCTCCTTCATGGACGGTTTCTCCGGATATAATCAAATTACTATCTGTCCTGAAGATCAGCATAAGACTGCCTTTATTTGTCCCTGGGGTACATTTGCATACAAGAAGATGCCTTTTGGTCTTAAAAATGCTGGGGCTACCTTTCAGCGGGCCATGTCATATGCCTTCCATGACATCAAAAAGATTATCGAGGCGTATTTGGATGATTTAGCTGCTCATTCTCGAAAGAGGATGGATCATCCTGCTCACCTCCGACAAATATTTGAACGATGTCGTTTCTATAAGATTAGATTGAATCCGAACAAGTGCGTTTTCGCGGTTACATCCGGTCGGTTATTGGGATTCATTGTGTCTAAGGAAAGGGATTAGGGTAGATCCCTTCAAGGTTGAGGCAATACTTACATTTGCCTCCCAGTCCTCTATTCGTCAACTTCAAAGTCTACAAGGAAAGGCTAATTTTCTTCGGAGATTTATCGTAAATTATCTTGAAGTTACCAAGGGATTTATGAGATTGTTGAAGAAGGGAGTTCCTTTTCTTTGGGATGACTTCGCTCAACGCTCATTCGATGCTTTGAAAAAAAGCATTGACCTCTGCTCCTTTATTGAGTCCACTTGATTATAGCGAGGGATTTCCTTTTGTATCTTGCGGCGGCAGAATCTACTATTGGTATGGTTACGGTTCGGGGAAGATGATGCTCTTGCGAGCATGTTATATACTATCTTAGTCGAGGATTGGTAGGACTGAACTACGGTACACTACGATAGAAAAGTTAGCTTTAGCGAGCGAGTTCATGTTGTGCGGCGACTACGGCATTACATTCTTCTACGAAAAACCTATGTTTTGGCGACGGTAGATCCATTTCGATTTGTCCTCGATGGCGAGTGATTGGGGGGAAAATACAATAGATGGATTGTGATTTTGCAGGGAATTTGATCTTGAGTTTATGTCTGCAAGTCCAAGAAATCATTGGTTTTCGCGGAATTGATCTCCGAGTTGCCCCTGTGGGGGAAGAGATGAGTCTATGATGAATCCTTCCTGGATGAACATTTGTTTCTTATCTCTCCACGGGATCCTTGGTATGGAGATATCATTGTGTATCTTCGATCTGCGAAGTTTCCCTCTACTTTTTTGAAAGATGAGCGTCGTAAGTTGTGTCACTTGGCTAAGAATTACTTGATCATTGGTGATGCTTTATACCGTTGAGGGGTTGATTCAATCTGAGACGCACGCTTAACTCTCGAAGAAAGGCTGAGGTCTGTCTTTGAATGATTGCCACGGTGGAGCTTGTGGTGGTCATTTATACGGGCTTGCTACGGCCCAAAGGATCTTGCGTGTTGGGTACTTTTGGCCTTCGATTTTTCAAGGATTGTATGGAGTCGGCCAAAAAGTGTCATACTGTGTCAAGTTTATACTCGAAAAAATGCGTGCTCATCCGGCTCCGCTTTTTCCGGTCATTCTTGTCGGTCCCTTTACAAAGTGGGGTATTTATTATACTACTTGTAACCCGCCTTCGGCTAAAGGTCACAAGTACATTATCGTAGCGATGAACTACTTTACGAAGTGGGTCGAGGCTATGCCTACTTTTGGGAATGATGGTGAGGCTGCAACTCTTTTTTATTTTCAACCGGAGTTATTGCTCGTTTTGGTATTCCTAGAGAGATTGTCACTCGATCATGGCGGTCATTTTCGAGAATAGCATGATGGGCGAGTTGGCTCTAAAATTAGGTTTCCAAGCAAAGAGCATTCATCTCAGTATTATCCTCAAGCCAATGGGCAAGTGGAAGCCGTGAATAAATCATGAAGACAATTCTTCAAAGGACAATTGATAAAGCTAGATCCAACTAGCATATTATGCTATATCCCTGCACTTTGGGCATACGGGACGTCGATGCTGCCTAGCTGGATTTACTCCGTTTCAGCTAGTGCACGGGTTGGAATCCGTATTTCCCATTGAATGTGAGATTCCTTCTCTTAAGTTAGGGCTGTTGAACTTCTTCACGACACTTCTAGTCTTGAAGAATATCTCCTTCATACGGAACATCTCGATGAGCGGCGTCGAGATGCCACCACGATGAATGAAGCACATAAAAAACCGAGTCAAAGTTCGGTATGATAAGGCGGTCAAACCTAGGGGTTTTTTCGGAAGGTGACCTTGTTTTGGTCTATGCCCAAGAAAAAGATGCCACGGGGGCGGGGAAAGTTTAAATCTATGTGGTATGGCCCCTTCATCGTTAAAAAATTCCTTAAAAAAAGGAGCATATACCTTGGTTGATTTCGAAGGAAACGAGTTGCCGGAGCCCCGGAAATGGGCTCTATTTGAAGAAGTATTATGCCTAGGCTTCGGCCTGGCATGTTGCTTTTGTATATAATAGTTTTTCTTTGTACATATTTGGTTTTTTCGATCTTTGATGGGATGGTGATGTTTTTGATCTGCTTTGGCGAGTTGTATCGAATGGTATGGGTCATTTTGGTTTCGCTAGATGGTGCTAGTAGACACACCGGAACTTAGCTTCCGCTGACTTGGGTGCTTCATTATCCATCCGGTCAGTTGTTAGTATCAAGAGGGAGTCTGCATTGGTCTCGCTTCCAATAACATAGTAGAATACTGCTTGTAGTTGTTTATCTACTCTCGGAGGCAATATCTTTGGGTGTTTATTCGTTGGTAGTTTTCTTGGACTCTCGGTGGTGGTGTCACATTGAACAATAATTATCGGGTTCGAGATCCATTTTTACTTCGGTTGTTCTTGAGGGTCCGTTTGTTACAAATATCATTTCAATTTTTAACTTTCATTCATATTCCTCGAGTCGACAATTGGATGGCGGACTCATTAGCTAATCAAGCAATTGATTGGCATATTAATCATTCCATACAATAAAATTTAATCATAAAAAAACATCATACAATTTTATACATTTGTCACATCACATCAAACATCGCTATATATATATCATCGAGTGTTCAAAAAAACTTTACAAAATTTGGATCCATAAGTCATACAAAAAATTGGGCTTATCCCCGATCATGTTCGATCTCAAAAAAATATACGGTCATCGATATATCATATCTATCTACTCTCGTGGTCCCTACCCCGAAGTTTTGTTCCTATAGAACATAATCGCGGTGGCAACTCGGCGGAATAACCGTACCCGAGTCTCGAGGCACTCCTACCACCCGTCTTTGGATGGCTTCGGGCGGATCTTCCACTACGGCCATAGGTACTTGGCGGGTTAATCCCTCCAAGTTCCTGCCGCACAACTCTGGAGGGTTCTATACGGATCTCTGTGTACTGCTTCGCCTCGCGACGCTTGTGTCGCGGGTAACCCTCGAGTCGAGCGGTCTAATATCTGTATCATGATCATTATAAAATTGTAAGTCACTTGGAATCCAATCAAAAACATATTTGTTTTTCGTTTTTTCATAAAATCCAAAAAAAAATTATATAAGTCGAAATTACAAAACTTCTTGTTGTGCCCCATGCTAGTGCACTGGTGGAAGGACAAGGTACGGATCGCCACGAAAATCCATCCCGGCATAGGGATAGTCGTCCACGACGATGATTTGTTCTCCCCACAAAAGGAAGAACTCATCATCCCAAGTGGTTCGGGGAACTTCACTTCCCCCTAATCTCTTCATCATGTCGACCCATCGGGCAATTCTTGGGTCTCTCGAGTCTGCTGATAGAAGAGATCACTTTGAGTCTCAACCCAGGGAATCTTCTTGAAGAATAATGTCATCAAAATTGTACCATATCCAAAATGTTTTGTCTTTGCCTTTCGGATTGAAGTCAATTGTTGCTTCATGTTCATCGGAAGAGCTATGCACCAATCATATAAATGAGTTAAGAATTCCCATTTGCTATACTCATTTGCGTCACTGGATGCCTGGTGTAGAGAAGCTGATCTACGCTTTACTCTCCCAATGGTAAAAAAGTGAGGATTTTTATGTGCAAGTCTCTTAAATCTTTGATTGCAATTTGGGTCCCAAATTTCTTGGAACCCTCTACGCAGATGAACGTGGACATAATTTTCCACGGTTAGCCCTCCCAAAGGCTTACCATGCAAGTCTCTTTGGCTCCCCCCCTCAGAGAGAGTCCCGGTAATAAAATATATATCTTCCACCTCGATGCGTATGGGCATTTGATCTATAATGAAGCGAGTCTTCTTCCGGTTCCCAATAGTTCACAAGCATTTCGAGCAACCGAGACATTACTCTTCATATTTGGCATTTTGAAAAAACTTGAGCAATCCGCAATTCCGAAGAACATTGAGTGATACTCGGTCTTGCATGACTTCTTGATCAATAGCATTGTGTTCACGCTCTCTCCATGATATGGTCATCCTACAAAATTTCAATAATTCGTTCATTAGCTACGCATTTTTCATTTTGGGTTGTGCATATGCGACTTTCTTTGTGCACGATCGCGTATATATGCGACTTGGTCATTATAAACCCGCGTATGCGCAAACCCGTGATTTTAAGCAAGTGATTCCACGGTGAAAATTCATAATTTTTAACTTATGAATGGACAAAATGAATAACAAGGATGGTTTATGAGCTTACCTGACAAATTCGGTGAAGTTTGACGGTCGGTTGCTCCGTTTTTGACGAAAGAGGCTTTTTTTCTCCAAAGCACTTTTTCCCAAATCAGCAATGTAACAATGAACCAAATATGAGGTAATTTGTCTATTTATGCCCAAAAAAGTTGAAAATTTTTCGCAAAAAAATTTGTTATGCTTATTTTTTCAATCTATCTTAAGTTGCATAACCCGGATGCTTGGAAGTGCCCAGATTGGTATATTTTCGGGTACATTTTGGCGAATTTGAGATTTTTTACGGGTTTTTGATCCATGATTTGTTGACCCGTCATGGCATGTATATGATCTTCATCGGCATATAGGTTAGGGAATCCACTCTCCGTTGCATTTTGCATACTAGCCTCCATTTTGATCACTTGCCATAGGGTCGATCCCATCGGGTCATGAGTATTACACCCATTTCACTCGCCGATTATTTAATCATGACTTGGTGGTAGAGCCTTCCTTTACATGGGCTTCTTAGTTAGTTCCTCGCTATCACTTGTTGCCCATGCTCTGTGTTTGATGTAGGCTCGGGAGTCCTCTTTTAGTCCCACCATGACTTATGTGTTGAAGCTTCATTCTTCTCCTTCCTCACTATATTTTTTACGGCTATTACCCTAGAGGCTCTCTGGTGTTGTTGAGTTGTATTCTTGCATTGCATATTGGCTACTTGTTTATCCTGGCCTTTATCCCAGGCTTCATTTTGGACTCAATGTTTAAGCCAACTTTTGACCTTGACTATCTGTACAAGTTAACCATTGCATGCACTTAGCTATCGTGACTTGACACCCTTTTACCCATGGATGGAACATTCCTACGAGTATAAAGCTTACAAGTTTCCGCCACCTTGCATTGAGCATAGGATTGTTCCAATCCTAGGAACTAGTGCATCTGTTTCTTGATACTCGTTCTATCCATTGTACCATAGCATTATTTTATTCTTTTTTACGGCTTATTATATGAAAAAAGACAAAAAAAATAAAATACAACAAAAAAAGAGAGGGAACGGGATGTAACTTCGTAATTTGATGGCGATGCGGTATCGAGTTTGTCGCCCTTGAACAAAGCACATACACTTATATATTTCCTTCATTTGGGATGGTTTTAGTTTTGACCTAGGTTCGGCCTTTGCCTTATTTCACTTTGGTCGGTCCTCCCCCAGGTTGGTTATCTCTTCCAATCATATGGAGAGTTTGTTTTGCCTCCCTACATAACGGACTTATACGGTGTCAGCTTCTTCTGCCATGGTCATCATGAGTCATGCTTTTGTTCAAGGGAAGTCTAACCGAGTCGGCCATTCTACGGTGTCTCTTGACTCATTATTCGATCGGCCTTCCCGGTCCGGTCCGTATCTTGTTCTACCACATTAGATGTTTTGGTCTTACGCTCATGCTAGTTTGAGAAGGTCCCCATTGACTTCTTGTCGGCGGGTTTGTCTCTTATCGACTACGACATATTTCTGCGAGAGAAAACCTAGAGCCGCACCACGGCCCTATTTCCATCATTGATAGGTGACCTTGTGCTCGGCATTTGATCATCATTATGGGTCTTTGACTAAGTGGTTTCCCCCTGTGTTCGATGTCGGCATACATTATCACACTTGGGATTACGTGCGGTACCTTGATTTCCATTTGACCCTATTGGTGGATTTCTCGCCTCCGTGTCGAGCTTTCATTATTGGTTGGTTCGGAGGGTTTCTTCGTAGTGCTAGCTTCATCTTGTGCATGTCGGAAACGTACTTCGGTTTGGTTCAGTCACTCTACTTCGTCCGATTCCTTCCAAATCTTGGCTGCGGGTTACACTCGCCTTTGGGACTGATGTGGGATGCCTTAATGCCTTCCTTCCGGCGAGATCTTTTCCCATCAACTCCGAATCATTGCTATGGGAATAAGGTCTAGAGTCTTTTTGTTAGTACCTTAGGGTTTGCGAGTCATCGGTGGCGGACTCTTCGCTATCGGCAGTGGGGATTCATCATTGCCTCTCGATTGGTAGATTCTTTCAAGTGTTTGACTTCAACTCATTTATTCGCACTTGTTAGATTGTCTTGGGGCACCTTGACGCTCATTTTCATTATTGGTGGATTGTCTCGCATTGGTTAACGGTATACATCATTGGCCAGGTAATCCAACGATTTCTCACATGGTCGACTTCGACTCATTTATTCCCATTGTGTAGAATTGTGCCATTGTGATCGGTGAAGACCTCGGGTTGCATCGGCATTTCTCGATTCACTTTTGACGGTCTATTCGGTTTACACGGTGATACCGATTCACCCTTATATGTTGCGGTGTTAGTACATCGACATTCTATATGTTGGCTCCCGAGTTGCGTGATTGTACCATTTATTCCACCTCTTATGATTTGGTACTTGGAGATTCGATTTGCTTATATGATTAGACATCCGAGTTTCAACATCATTGCTCGACTTTCTATATGTGATACTTGGACATTGATTCGGACTTGTACTTAGGGCCATGCTCGAGATGATTCATTGTGTACTTTCGGTTCAGCTATACTTGTATACATTTTGGATCTATTATGTAATTTCCATATGATGTATTTTTGGTGAGCATGGGTATGCCCGCCTCGGCATGAGTTGACTCTCTGTTTTCTTTCATTGGTTTTTTGGCGAGTGAAATACGGTGAAGTCCTCTCTTGTCCTTGCGAAGTTCTTTCTATGTGCATAATACATTTCGGCCATCATGTACCCCTTCGACCTCATATATTAGGGGGGCATATGTTATAGCATCATTTTTCACCCTCATGTGATTCATGATTGTCTCTATGGCCTTAGGCACCCATTCCCACGAGACTTGAACAAAATTCATAAAAAAACGGTGTTAAAAAATCACATACGCGAGTATGCCCAGGACTTTTACGCTTGTATACGCGATTCCACATGTACTTTTCCGCGTATTCCATTAAAACCATTAAAAAATATATATAAAAAATTCCCTATTTTCGAGGTTTGGGTTGATGGTTACTCCGATGGTTCAACCACCCCGACACGTGGCCAAGCTGTTTCCAAGCGATTGAAACTACTTTGAGGGAGTATAAAAGCCCCTCATGTGCATGGCCTAAGGGAGAGAGAAATTTTATAGATATTATACTCTGTTGGAATCCCTAATTCAAGTCGATTTCCCGTGCCTCCCTGCACTTTCCCAGTTATACGAGAAACCCTTGTTTTCTGGAGATTTTCATCCATTTATATGCCATCTCGAGTGCACAAGTCTTGAAAGTATCTTAGCGAGGCAAGGGCGGGACGGATCCGGACGACGGTCTGCTCGAAGATCGTGGAAGGATTCGAGGTGATCTCTCCACTCTTTATTTCTATACATGCTATTCGTAATAATGAAGAACCATCTTGTTCCTAAACTTATGTGTTAGTATCTATTTATATATGTGAAAAAAAATTGATTATTAAGCATTTATTATCGTTTATATCATATTTCACATGGATTACACTAACGTTTAGGAGAAATATATGATATACAACTAGGTTTCCATGCATGTTCTTTCTTGTTTTCCGGGTTGGAGAGGAAGAAGGGTTCTTTGGGGGGTTTGGACCCGCGGGATCTACATCGAACGTAGGACTACGGGTGAGTTACGCTATCGTTGTTATACGGGTTTTTAGCATTCAAGTGTGGTTGTGTGTGAGTCCTTCGAATAGCATGCCCCGATATGTGGAGGTTTTGACCCAACAAACCTCTAGGGTGTTTTTCCCCAGACTTGACATGCATGATAGCCAACTTTTATTTATCATATATGGGGTATAGCCTCTCATGTGGTAGCAGATTCACTGCTCTCAAGGGCTATACGATGCCCTCCTTTCATCAAGACTTTGCTCCAATCCCTTCACTGATGCATCACATTCTAACACAAAAGGTGGAGAGAAATGCAGTAAAACTAATCTCTGGACAACTAATCATTACCTCTTTGAGCTTATCAAAAGCCCTCTTACTTTGTAGGTGTCCAAATGAAAGCTCCCTTCTTGGTCAAGTCTATAAGTGGTGTTGTAAGTTGAGAGAACACTTTGACGAGACTTCTAGTAATATTTTCATATGCCTACAAATCCCCGGATCTACGAAACATTCCTTGGCTCGGGCCAATCCTTGATTTCCCGGATCTTTTCTTCATGCACTCTTACTCCATCCACTCCAATGATGTGGCCTAAGTAGAGAATTTCGGTGAGGCCAAACTCACATTTCGAGAGTTTAGCATAGAATTTGTTCTCCTTGATAATATGCAACACTTTGTCCCAATATGTTGCAAATGTTCCTCCCATGTGTGGTTGTAAATCATAATATCATCAAAGAAGGCCAATACAAACTTTCTTAGATGACCACGAAAGATGTGGTTCATGGAAGATTGGAATGTTGCTAGGACATTGGTCAAACCAAATGGCATTACTAAGAACTCAAAATGCCCATAGTGACACACGAATGTTGTTTTGGGAATGTCTTGATCCCTTACCCTCGATTTGGTGATATCCGGATCTCAAGTCAATCTTGGAGAAATACTTGGATCCTCGTAGCTCATCCATCACCTCATCGATCCTAGGAATTGGGTACCTATTCTTCATGCTATGTTTGTTTAGTGCTCTATAGTCAATGCACATCCTCAATGTGCCATCCTTATTCTTAACCAAGGCCACTAAATATGCAAAAGGGCTAGTGCTAGGCCGGATATGACCTAGGGCTAGTAGTTATTGAATGGCCCTTTCAATTTCATCCCTATAAGCTTTGGGATGCCTATAAGGGAGTGGTAATCACGGCTTGAATCCCTTGATCTAGCTCAATAATGTGCTCAAATCCCCTATCGGGAGGTCTCCCCAGTGGAATATCCCCAAATACTATAGAATACCACTCTAAGAGAGCGTGCACATCGGGGTGCACTAGTGAATCCTTGACTCCGACTTGAGATAAATGCGGTTCTCTTGTCCATTCTATGTCTCCTATGCATAATTTTGCCTCCATCTTGTGAGTTGAAACAATGCGAGGGGGGTAAGTGTGCATACCTTTGATTTTTTTATGCTTACCATCCTCCTTCCCTATCCATTCTATCTCTAGAGTCTCCCAATTATTGGTGACTCTCCCAAGAGTGATCAACCATTGGACACCCAATATAACATTGGTGTCGGGAATATCAACCACAAAAAAGTGGTATCTGTCATAGTGTAGGTTCCCATAGTGATAGACAATTCCAGAACATACTTAACACCTTTGCAAGGTTACGGCTCTTGGAACCAAGGCTGAAAATCCTTCAAATTTTTTCCATATGGATGGCCCTCTTGTTTACAAGTTGTGAATCAATGAAGTTATGAGTAACTCCACTCGTCTACTATCACCGATACTCTTTGCCCAATAATAGTACCTCTAACTCTTAAAGTCGGATATTTAGGGACTCCCCTCAACGTTGCAATACCTCCTCCCCTTGGAGAAAAGGTTTTTACCACATCTTTTGTAGGTGGTATAGCGCGGCCCTCTCCTCTTCATCGAGAAAAAAAATCTTAATATAATGAGCTTTCCCCTGCAACACACTCATGGTTTGGCACCCGGGGCTTATGACAAGTGAGGTAGATTTTTTTCCTTCCTTAATCTCCTCTGTTCATGGTCAAGAGGTGCCTTCTTCGGCCATGAAGAATCCCCCCTACTTGCAATAATGCTTTTTCTTTGGGCAAAGCATGTTGCAAATCTCTAGCCTTCTCCACAACCTCAAGGAGTGTAGTTGGCTTGGTGGATCTCACCAACCCATGCAATGGTTCAGCCATCCCATCAATAAACATACATACCCTTACTGCTCATAGTAAGGTTGGATACCATTCTTGAAAGTTTCAAATACTCGAAATATAATCTTCCGGATCTCCCTTTTGTTTGAGCTTGGTTAGCTCAACAAAGTGTACCTTCGGATCTCTTGGATCAAATATCTCTACTAGTCTCTTGGTGAAGGCGAGTATGAAGTGATGTGAGCATGCCCCCGGTGTAGTTAGCCCATTGAACCACCATTCATGAGCCTCCCCTTCTAAGCGTAGCGCATCTATTTTGATAGCTTCTATTTCGAAACTTCGTTGAGCTGAAAGTAAGTATCCAACTTTTCCACCCAAGCCTTGGTTGTGCACTTAGGTGATCCATCATATATAGGCAAGAATAATATCCCCATCATCGCATGTAGGTCTGATTCCTACATCCATATTTCCCTCTTATGGTGATAGCAAGATCTCCTTCCTTCCTTGATCCGGAAGAATTCTTGAAAGCTCAAATGTTCCTTGAACCTTTGGGATTGGGACTCATACTCCACAAAGTAGTCACCAAGGTTTTCTTCCTCCCCTGTCTTGAGATAAGAATGAGGGCATAGTGGAGCATCGTATTGAATGATTTGTGGCTTATTTTTTCCACACAAGGTGAGGTGTTGGTTCTTGCTTCCCTGGTAAAAACCCCCCTAGGGCATTCTTTATGCCTCATCTCCTTGAGATCTCTTGCAATGTTACTGCATGGTTTGAAGAAGGAGATTTGAAATATATTTCTCCTCCATACTTGTAGATATATTTTCTCCATAAGCGAGCCAAAATCGAGCTCGAATCCACTTTGTAATATTCCCAATTGGGAATTTACGCACTACGAGAGAATAAAAATGTTGTTTTCAGAAAATTACGTTACGGAACTGAAAAAATAGGACTTGGATCCTTTATATTATAATTAATAACCCTCACATATAGAATGGGAGAAGAAAAAAAATCATTCTAGCTATGTTAAAAAAGATCTCCCCATGCCAATACACCTTAAAAACACCCAAACCCCATGACGTCACCAAAAAAAAATTATGAAGCATGTAACATCGTTATTCTAAGAGGGTTTCTATAGAAAAACATGTGCCATAACAGATATAGAGATTTAATTAATTAAAGAGCCAAGAAAAACGGAGGTTTAGCCTCTTTTACAAAAAATATAGACAACTCGGTAAGGGTTTCATATGAGCGAAAGTACAAGATGAAAACCTATGCATAAAATGATGCGATTTCTTTGCAAACTCTATATATGATATTGCTGAATAATACATGAAATCACATAAAAAATGGGTGAAGAGCCTCCCTACTAGCCTTCCAGGGAGAAAAAAATCCTCCTTATCCAAGAAACTAGCACCTAATCAAGGGATTCAACCCTACCATAGCATCACCTTCAGAAATGACGTAGTTTCGCAAGAGACTACGCGATAGGAGTTGGTGAATGCTTGACCCCAAGTCGAGATAGTGGAAATGTAGCTCGGGAATTCTCCTCTTAGATCCCTTCAACAAAGCTGAACCAAGAAAGAGAGTGGAACTCCCACCGAGAATCCCTTGCACTAAATAGTGCAACAAACCTAGCTAAAGAGTATAGGGATGTATTAAGCTTGGTATTATGAGGAAATGCACAGTATAGATCCATCTATTTTCCGACATGAGATCAAGACTTACGAAAACGCTAAGCATCGTGAGGCAAAAACTTCGTCAGGTCAATCCTAGGAAGGAAGCGACTATCAAAGTCGAGGTAGAGAAGGCTGCTTAAGGCGGGGATTCATTTTCCACTGTTCCTTTGAGTTTGAATGGGTTTCAAACCACTGTTCCCATAGATAAAAAGAAAAAGTAACAATTCGAGTTTGCATTGATTTCGGAGACCTTAATAAAGCATGTCCTAAAGATAATTACCCCACACCATTTATAGATCGGATCATTGATGAGTGTGCCGGTAATGAGATTTTCTCCTTCATGGACGGTTTCTCTAGGATATAATCAAATTACTATACGTCACGAAGATCGGCATAAGACTACCTTTATTTGTCCCTAGGGTATGTTTGCTTACAAGAAGATGCCTTTTTGTCTTAAAAATCTTTCGGGGCTACGTTTCGGCGGGCCATGTCATATGCCTTCCATGACATCAAACGGATCATCGAGGCATATTTGGATGATTTAGTTGCTCATTCTTGAAAGCGAGTGGATCATCTGCTCACCTCAGGAAAATATTTGAACGATGTCGTTTCTATAAGATTAGATTGAATCCGAACAAGTGCGTTTTCGCGATTACATACTGGTCGGTTATTGGGATTAATTGTGTCTAAGGAAGGGATTAGGGTAGATCCCTTCAAGGTTGAGGCAATACTTCAGTTTGCCTCCCCAGTCCTCTATTCGTCAACTTCAAAGTCTACGAGGAAAGGCTAATTTTCTTCGGAGATTTATCGTAAATTATCTTGAAGTTACCAAGGGATTTATGAGATTGTTGAAGAAGGGAGTTCCTTTTCTTTGGGATGACTTCGCTCAACGCTCATTTGATGCTTTGAAAAAAAGCATTGACCTCTGCTCCTTTATTGAGTCCACTTGATTATAGCGGGGATTTCCTTTTGTATCTTGCAGCGGCAGAATCTACTATTGGTATGGTTGCGGTTCGGGGAAGATGATGCTCTTGCGAGCATGTTATATACTATCTTAGTCGAGGATTGGTAGGACTCGAACTACGGTACACTACGATAGAAAAGTTAGCTTTAGCGACGAGTTCATGTTGTGCAACGACTACGGCATTACATTCTTCTACGAAAAACCTATGTTTTGGCGACGGTCGATCCATTTCGGTTTGTCCTCGGTGGCGAGTGATTGGGGGGAAAATACAATAGATGGATTGTGATTTTGCAGGGAATTTGATCTTGAGTTTATGTCTACCAAGTCCAAGAAATCATTGGTTTTCGCGGAATTGATCTCACGAGTTGCCCCTGTGGGGGAAGAGATGAGTCTATGATGAATCCTTCCTGGATGAACATTTGTTTCTTATCTCTCCACGGGATCCTTGGTATGGAGATATCATTGTGTATCTTCGAGCTGCGAAGTTTCCCTCTACTTTTTTGAAAGATGAGCGTCGTAAGTTGTGTCACTTGGCTAAGAATTACTTGATCATTGGTGATGCTTTATACCGTTGAGGGGTTGATTCAATCTGAGACGCCTGTAACTCTCGAAGAAAGGCTGAGGCATGTCTTGAATGATTGCCACGGTGGAGCTTGTGGTGGTCATTTATACGGGCTTGCTACGGCCCAAAGGATCTTGCGTGTTGGGTACTTTTGGCCTTCGATTTTCAAGGATTGTATGGAGTCGGCCAAAAAGTGTCATCACGTGTCAAGTTTATACTCGAAAAATGCGTGCTCATCCGGCTCCGCTTTTTCCAGGTCATTCTTGTCGGTCCCTTTACAAAGTGGGGTATTTATTATACTACTTGTAACCCGCCTTCGACTAAAGGTCACAAGTACATTATCGTAGCGATGAACTACTTTACGAAGTGGGTCGAGGCTATGCCTACTTTTGGGAATGATGGTGAGGGCTGCAACTCTTTTTTTATTTTCAACCGGAAGTTATTGCTCGTTTTGGTATTCCTAGAGAGATTGTCACTGATCATGGCAGTCATTTTTAGAATAGCATGATGGCTGAGTTGGCTCTAAAATTAGGTTTAACACCAGAGCATTTCACCATCATTATTATCTCTCCAAACGATGATAGGCAGGAAGTGGAAGCCGTAGACAAATCTGGCAGAAGACAATTCTTCAAAGGACAATTGGAAATGAAAAGCTAGATCCCGCTAGCATATTGTACTATATCTGCCTTTGGGCATACGGACGTCAGTGAAAGCTGTTTGGATTTACTCAGTTTCAGCTAGTTTACGGGTTGGAATCCGTATTTCCCATTGAATGTGAGATTCCCTCTCTTAAGTTAGATGTTGAACTTCTTCCTAACACTTCTAGTCTTGAAGAACATCTCCTTCATCTGGAAAATCTCAATGAGCAGCGTCGGGATGCCGCCACGATGAATGAAGCACATAAAAAACAGAGATAAAGTTGGTATGATAAGAGGTCAAACCCTGAGTTTTTTTAAGAAGGTGACCCTTGTTTTGGTCTGTCTTACAAGAAAAGATGCCACAGGAGACAGAAGGATTTAAATCTGTAGTGGCCCCTTCATCGTTAAAAAATTCCTTAAAAAAGGAGCATATACCTTGGTTGATTTCGAAGGAAACGAGTTGCCGGAGCCCAGAAATGGGCTCTATTTGAAGAAGTATTATGCCTAGGCTTCGGCCTGGCATGTTGCTTTTGTATATAATAGTTTTTCTTTGTACATATTTGGTTTTTCGATCTTTGATGGGATGGTGATGTTTTTGATCTGCTTTGGCAGGTTGTATCGAATGGTATGGGTCATTTTGGTTTCGCCGATGGTGCTAGTAGACACACCCGGAACTTAGCTTCCGCAGCTTGGGTGCTTCATTATCCATCCGGTCAGCTGTTAGTATCAAGAGGGGTCTGCATTGGTCCTGCTTCCAATAACATAGTAGAATACACTGTAGTTGTTTATCTACTCTCGGAGGCAATATCTTTGGGTGTTTATTCGTTGGTAGTTTTCTTGGACTCTCAGCTGGTGGTGTCACATTGAACAATAATTATCGGGTTCGAGATCCATTTTTACTTCGGTTGTTCTTGAGGGTCCGTTTGTTACAAATATCATTTCAATTTTTAACTTTCATTCATATTCCTCGAGCTGACAATTGGATGGCAGACTCATTAGCTAATCAAGCAATTGATTGGCATATTAATCATTCCATACAATAAAATTTAATCATAAAAAACATCATACAATTTTATACATTTGTCACATCACATCAAACATCGCTATATATATATCATCAGAGTGTTCAAAAAACTTTACAAAATTTGGATCCATAAGTCATACAAAAAATTGGGCTTATCCCCGATCATGTTCAGTCTCAAAAAATATACAGTCATCTGATATATCATATCTATCTACTCCTGTGGTCCCTACCCAGAAGTTTTGTTCCTATAGAACATAATCGCGGTGGCAACTCGGCGGAATAACCGTACCCAGTCTCGAGGCACTCCTACCACCCGTCTTTGGATGGCTTCAGGCAGATCTTCCACTATAGCCATAGGTACTTGGCGGGTTAATCCCTCCAAGTTCCTCTGTACAACCTGGAGGGTTCTATCTGGATCTACTGTATCTGCTTCGCCTCTGCGACGCTTGTGTCGCGGGTAACCCTCAGGTCGAACTGGTCTAATATCTGTATCATGATCATTATAAAATTGTAAGTCACTTGGAATCCAATCAAAAACATATTTGTTTTTCGGTTTTTCATAAAATCGAAAAAAAAAAATTATATAAGTCAGAAATTACAAAACTTACTGACTGTGCCCCATGCCGTGCCTGGTGGAAGGACAAGGTCTGGATCGCCACGAAAATCCATCCCGGCATAGGGATAGTCGTCCACAGCGATGATTTGTTCTCCCCACAAAAGGAAGAACTCATCATCCCAAGTGGTTCGGGGAACTTCACTTCCCCCTAATCTCTTCATCATGTCAGCCCATCAGGCAATTCTTGGGTCTCTCGGGCTGCTGATAGAAGAGATCACTTTGGGTCTCAGCCCAGGAATCTTCTTGAGGAATAATTTCATCAAAATTGTACCATATCCAAAATGTTTTGTCTTTGCCTTTCGGATTGAAGTCAATTGTTGCTTCATGTTCATCAGAAGAGCTATGCACCAATCATATAAATGAGTTAAGAATTCCACTGCTATACTCATTTGCGTCTTGGATGCCTGGTGTAGAGAAGCTGATCCTGCTACTCTCCCAATGGTAAAAAAGGAGGATTTTTATGTGCAAGTCTCTTAAATCTTTGATTGCAATTTGGGTCCCAAATTTCTTGGAACCCTCTACGCAGTAGACGTGGACATAATTTTCCACGGTTAGCCCTCCCAAAGGCTTACCATGCAAGTCTACTGGCTCCCCCCTCTGAGAGAGTCCAGTAATAAAATATATATCTTCCACCTCGATGCGTATGGGCATTTGATCTATAATGAAGCAGTCTTCTTCCGGTTCCCAATAGTTCACAAGCATTTCGAGCAACCAGACATTACTCTTCATATTTGGCATTTTGAAAAACTTGAGCAATCCGCAATTCCGAAGAACATTGAGTGATACTCGGTCTTGCATGACTTCTTGATCAATAGCATTGTGTTCACGCTCTCTCCATGATATGGTCATCCTACAAAATTTCAATAATTCGTTCATTAGCTACGCATTTTTCATTTTGGGTTGCGCATATGCGACTTTCTTTGTGCACAGTCGCGTATATATGCGACTTGGTCATTATAAACCCGCGTATGCGCAAACCCGTGATTTTAAGCAAGTGATTCCACGGTGAAAATTCCTAATTTTTAACTTATGAATGGACAAAATGAATAACAAGGATGGTTTATGAGCTTACCTGACAAATTCGGTGAAGTTTGACGGTCGGTTGCTCCTGTTTTGACGAAAGAGGCTTTTTTCTCCAGAGCACTTTTTCCCAAATCAGCAATGTAACAATGAACCGAATATGAGGTAATTTGTCTATTTATGCCCAAAAAGTTGAAAATTTTCGCAAAAAATTGTTATGCTTATTTTTTCAATCTATCTTAAGCTGCATAACCCGGATGCTTGGAAGTGCCCAAATTGGTATATTTTCAGGTACATTTTGACGAATTTGAGATTTTTCTGGTTTTTGATCCATGACTGTTGACCCGTCATGGCATGTATATGATCTTCACTGGCATATAGGTTAGGGAATCCACTCTTCGTTGCATTTTGCATACTAGCCTCCATTTTGATCACTTGCCATAGGGTCGATCCCATCAGGTCATGAGTATTACACCCATTTCACTCGCCGATTATTTAATCATGACTTGGTGGTAGAGCCTTCCTTTACATGGGCTTCTTAGTTAGTTCCTCGCTATCACTTGTTGCCCATGCTGTGTTTGATGTAGGCTCGGGAGTCCTCTTTTAGTCCCGCCATGACTTATGTGTTGAAGCTTCATTCTTCTCCTTCCTCACTATATTTTTTCTGGCTATTACCCTAGAGGCTCTCTGGTGTTGTTGAGTTGTATTACTGCATTGCATATTGACTACTTGTTTATCCTGGCCTTTATCCGGCTTCATTTTGGACTCAATGTTTAAGCCAACTTTTGACCTTGACTATCTGTACAAGTTAACCATTGCATGCACTTAGCTATCGTGACTTGACACCCTTTTACCCATGGATGGAACATTCCTCTGAGTATCGCTTACAAGTTTCCGCCACCTTGCATTGAGCATAGGATTGTTCCAATCCTAGGAACTAGTGCATCTGTTTCTTGATACTCGTTCTATCCATTGTACCATAGCATTATTTTATTCTTTTTCTGGCTTATTATATGAAAAAGACAAAAAAATAAAATACAACAAAAAGAGAGGGAACGGGATGTAACTTCGTAATTTGATGGCAGTACAGTATCAGTTTGTCGCCCTTGAACAAAGCACATACACTTATATATTTCCTTCATTTGGGATGGTTTTAGTTTTGACCTAGGTTCAGCCTTTGCCTTATTTCACTGGTCAGTCCTCCCCCGGTTGGTTATCTCTTCCAATCATATGGAGAGTTTGTTTTGCCTCCTACATAACAGACTTATACAGTGTCGCTTCTTACTGCCATGGTCATCATGAGTCATGCTTTTGTTCAAGGGAAGTCTAACCAGAGTCGGCCATTCTACGGTGTCTCTTGACTCATTATTCAGTCGGCCTTCCCAGTCTGGTCCGTATCTTGTTCTACCACATTAGATGTTTTGGTCTTCTGCTCATGCTAGTTTGAGAAGGTCCCCATTGACTTCTTGTCGGCAGGTTTGTCTCTTATCGACTACGACATATTTCTCTGAGAGAAAACCTAGAGCCGCACCCTGGCCCTATTTCCATCATTGATAGGTGACCTTGTGCTCAGCATTTGATCATCATTGGGTCTTTGACTAAACAGTTTCCCTTGTGTTCGGCCAATCGACGCCATTATCACACTTGGGATTAAATGCAGTCACCTTGATTTCATTTGACCCTGTCTGGTGGATTTCGCCTACGTAGCCATTTTCTTTAAATGCAGTTGGAAGAAGAAATCATACATGCTACTTCATCTGCTCCATGTCGGAAACGATACTTGGTTTGAGGTTCAAATCCTCATCGTCCGATTCCTCCCAAATCTTGGCACTGCAGTGCCCTTTCTTGGATTGATGTGGGATGCCTTAATGCCTTCCTTCCAGCAGATCTTTTCCCATCAACTCCGAATCATTGCTCTGGGAATAAGGTCTAGAGTCTGTTTGTTAGTACCTTAGGGTTTGTAGTCATCAGTGGCAGACTCTTCGCTATCGACAGTGGGGATTCATCATTGCCTCCTGATTGGTAGATTATTTCAAGTGTTTGACTTCAACTCATTTATTCGCACTTGTTAGATTGTACTGGGGCACCTTGACGCTCATTTTCATTATTGGTGGGTTGTCTCGCATTGGTTAACGGTATACATCATTGACCGGTAATCCAACGATTTCTCACATGGTCGACTTCAGCTCATTTATTCCCATTGTGTAGAATTGTGCCATAGTGATCGGTGAAGACCTCGGGTTGCATCAGCATTTCTCGGTTCACTTTTGACAGTCTATTCAGTTTCTGCCAGTGATGCCATTCACCCTTATATGTTGCAGTGTCAGTACAGCAGCATCCTATATGTTGGCTCCCGAGTTGCGTGATTGTACCATTTATTCCACCTCTTATGATTTGGTACTTGGAGATTCAGTTACTTATATGATCAGACATCCAGTTGCAGCATCATTGATCAGCTTTCTATATGTGATACTTGGACATTGATTTAGACTTATATTTCCAGGCCATGCTGAGATGATTCATTGTGTACTTTTAGTTCAGCTATACTTGTATACATGTTGGATCTATTCAGTACTTTCCATATGATGTATTTTTGACTGAGCATGGGTATGCCCACCTCAGCATGAGTTGACTCTATGTTTTCTTTCATTGGTTTTTGGCAGGCTGAAATCTGGTGAAGTCCTCTCTTGTCCTTGCGAAGTTCTTTCTATGTGCATAATACATTTCGGCCATCATGTACCCCTTATGACCTCATATATTAGGGGGCATCTGTTATAGCATCATTTTTCACCCTCAGGTGATTCATGATTGTCTTTATGGCTTTGGGCACCCATTCCTACAGACTTGAACAAATTCACTAAAAAACAGTGTTAAAATTCCCATACGCGGGTATGCCCAGACTTTTCCACGTGTATACGCGAGTCATGTACTTTTCCGCGTATTCCATTAAAACCATTAAAAATATATATAAATTCCCTATTTTCGGACTGGGTTGATGGTTACTCCAGTAGTTCAACCACCCCAGTACGTGGCCAACTGTTTCCAACTAACTAAAACTACTTTGAGGGAGTATAAAAGCCCCTCATGTGCATGGCCTAAGGGAGAGAGAAATTTTATAGACATTATACTCTGTTGGAATCCCAGTTCAAGTCTGATTCCCCGTGCCTCCTGCACTTTCCCAGATTTATACAGGAAACCCTTGTTTCCTGGAGATTTTCATCCATTTATATGCCATCTCGAGTGCACAAGTCTTGAAAGTATCTTAGCGAGGCAAGGGCAGGACGGATCCGGACGACGGTCTGCTCGAAGATCGTGGAAGGATTCAGGTGATCTCTCCACTCTTTATTTCTATACATGCTATTCGTAATAATGAAGAACCATCTTGTTCCTAAACTTATGTGTTAGTATCTATTTATATATGTGAAAAAATTGATTATTAAGCATTTATTATCGTTTATATCATATTTCACATGGATTACACTAACGTTTAGGAGAAATATATGATATACAACTAGGTTTCCATGCATGTTCTTTCTTGTTTTCCAGGTTGGAGAGGAAGAAGGGTTGCTGGGGGTTTGGACCCCGCGGGATCTACATCGAACGTAGGACTACGGGTGAGTTCTGCTATCATTGTTATCTGGTTTTTAGCATTCAAGTGTGGTTGTGTGTGAGTCCTTCTGAATAGCATGCCCTGATATGTGGAGGTTTTGACCCAACAAACCTCTAGGGTGTTTTTCCCCGAAACAGCATGCATGATAGCCAACTTTTATTTATCATATATGGGGTATAGCCTCTCATGTGGTAGCAGATTCCTGCTCTCAAGGGCTATACGATGCCCTCCTTTCATCAAGACTGCTCCAATCCCTTCACCTGATGCATCACATTCTAACACAAAAGGTGGAGAGAAATCTAGTAAAACTAATACTGGACAACTAATCATTACCTCTTTGAGCTTATCAAAAGCCCTCTTCGCTGTAGGTGTCCAAATGAAAGCTCCCTTCTTGGTCAAGTCTATAAGTGGTGTTGTAAGTTGAGAGAACACTTTGACAGACTTCTAGTAATATTTGCATATGCCTACAAATCCCCAGATCTCTGAAACATTCCTTGGCTCGGGCCAATCCTTGATTTCCCAGATCTTTTCTTCATGCACTCTTACTCCATCCACTCCAATGATGTGGCCTAAGTAGAGAATTTCAGTGAGGCCAAACTCACATTTCGAGAGTTTAGCATAGAATTTGTTCTCCTTGATAATATGCAACACTGTCCCAATATGTTGCAAATGTTCCTCCCATGTGTGGTTGTAAATCATAATATCATCAAAGAAGGCCAATACAAACTTTCTTAGATGACCACGAAAGATGTGGTTCATGGAAGATTGGAATGTTGCTAGGACATTGGTCAAACCAAATGGCATTACTAAGAACTCAAAATGCCCATAGTGACACCTGAATGTTGTTTTGGGAATGTCTTGATCCCTTACCCTGATTTGGTGATATCTGGATCTCAAGTCAATCTTGGAGAAATACTTGGATCCTCGTAGCTCATCCATCACCTCATCGATCCTAGGAATTGGGTACCTATTCTTCATGCTATGTTTGTTTAGTGCTCTATAGTCAATGCACATCCTCAATGTGCCATCCTTATTCTTAACCAAGGCCACTAAATATGCAAAAGGGCTAGTGCTAGGCCGGATATGACCTAGGGCTAGTAGTTATTGAATGGCCCTTTCAATTTCATCCCTATAAGCTTTGGGATGCCTATAAGGGGTGGTAATCACAGCTTGAATCCCTTGATCTAGCTCAATAATGTGCTCAAATCCCCTATCAGGAGGTCTCCCCAGTGGAATATCCCCAAATACTATAGAATACCACTCTAAGAGAGCGTGCACATCAGGGTGCACTAGTGAATCCTTGACTCCAGCTTCAGATAAATGCAGTTCTACTGTCCATTCTATGTCTCCTATGCATAATTTTGCCTCCATCTTGTGAGTTGAAACAATCTGAGGGGGGTAAGTGTGCATACCTTTGATTTTTTTATGCTTACCATCCTCCTTCCGTATCCATTCTATCTCTAGAGTCTCCCAATTATTGGTGACTCTCCCAAGAGTGATCAACCATTGGACACCCAATATAACATTGGTGTCAGGAATATCAACCACAAAAAGTGGTCTGTCATAGTGTAGGTTCCCATAGTGATAGACAATTCTAGAACATACTTAACACACTGCAAGGTTCTGGCTCTTGGAACCAAGACTGAAAATCCTTCAAATTTTTCCATATGGATGGCCCTCTTGTTTACAAGTTGTGAATCAATGAAGTTATGAGTAACTCCACTGTCTACTATCACCGATACTCTTTGCCCAATAATAGTACCTCTAACTCTTAAAGTCAGATATCTAGGGACTCCCCTCAACGTTGCAATACCTCCTCCCCTTGGAGAAAAGGTTTTTACCACATCTTTTGTAGGTGGTATAGCGCCGGCCCTCTCCTCTTCATCAGAAAAAATCTTAATATAATGAGCTTTCCCTGCAACACACTCATGGTTTGGCACCCAGAACTTATGACAAGTGAGGTAGATTTTTTCCTTCCTTAATCTCCTCTGTTCATGGTCAAGAGGTGCCTTCTTCGGCCATGAAGAATCCCCATACTGCAATAATGCTTTTTCTTTGGGCAAAGCATGTTGCAAATCTCTAGCCTTCTCCACAACCTCAAGGAGTGTAGTTGGCTTGGTGGATCTCACCAACCCATGCAATGGTTCAGCCATCCCATCAATAAACATACATACCCTTCTGCTCATAGTAAGGTTGGA